>JAANYP010008348.1:0-13610 GCA_020465985.1 Centrapalus pauciflorus
CTTTTTCGATTTCTCAGATTTTTCTTTCTTGCTAGACTTGGCAATAAAAAGAGTCGCTCGCTCCGGATAGATTTCAAGTTCTCCTACCTTAGCAACTTCAACTACTTCCATATCACTTCTCGGTTCGCCAGAATTCACAAAAAGATCCCTTTGTCGTCCCTCAGAGGGCTCATGCCTAAGTTTCCTTTTTCGATTCTTCTTGGGATTTGCTAACATTTCTTCCCTATACTTCAATTCTAACTCCCGTAACCTAAGTTCTCGCAACCTAAGTTCTTCTTCACGGCGCTTAAAGTCAATTTCACGCTGGATTTCTTCGTCAGTTTGCACAACCGCTTTACCCTTAGTCAGCAAGTCCTTAATTTCCTTAAACGGCGTCCTCAACCGAGCATATCAGTGCGCAGTCGATGTCCTATCCCATCATAAGCTGTATTTTTGCCTACGTTTTCCTTCATTCAGCTTGTGAATCGCTTCAAGATCAAATAATTGCAGTCCTGCCTGCGGGAGGGCACAGGCTCGTACGCAGTACTGCTTGCAGTCATTAGCAGTTATTTTCTAGGCTGTCAGTGCCCTAAGTCCTCTACATGAAAACACTATTCTTTGTGATTTGCATCAGCCTGCTAGCATCAGCAGCTTTATTCAACGCGTTGAGCGAACTCTGGCAACAGTCGGATTCTTATCAGCCATTGGCTGAAAATATAAAGGAAATAGCTATTATTTCCTGATTCAAATAAGCACAGTTCGAGTCATAATTCCTACGTCAAATAATCACATCTAAGTTCATAGATATGAAGGCAGTCAGTCAGGCTGGCACAAAGTCAAGTCAAAGTCAAACAGTCAATCCCTCCCCAATCCTATCAGTCATCATTTGCCTATCTTAGGTCAAGTTGTGTGGGTAGTCCTTTACTAATTAAGTTACCCTAGGCCTCGGTGACTTGTTCGGGAATTCAGAGTCACATAGTCCATACCATACCAGTAGTTTAAGTATCGGGTGGCCAATCCGATGATTAAACTGCTGCTCTGATACCAACTTTGTAACATCCAAGTTTCCACAAACAGTACACGTCATAATATTTCATTTCATTAAGTAATAAATATTACTAATTGTTAGATACCACAGGTCCATCAGCATGAATACTTAATTACAACAATATATAAAATCAAATGGTGGTCTAACTAGCTTCTAAATCTTCAATCAGAGTGCGGAAGACTGAACAAGCTACCCGAGACCGCATCATCTTTTCAAAAAGGCGTCAACAAAAGTCCAAAAGTCTGCTATTCATCAATGTCCAGATTCACTTAGCCTGGGACGGACTACCTGCTATGGTCTTGCCCTTATCAGCTTTTCCTGAAAAAGAGTTGACATGACAGAGTAAGCTAACAATGCTTAGTGAGTTAACAGAGTTCCATTAGTTACCACACACATGCCATACTATCAGCTCCTGCCGGCAAGTCACTACGTCCTGAGACAGCAAAAAGGTTGGGAGACAACCCAATTTGTATTCCCCTATGTAAGGCCGAAGCCCTACGGGAAGTGTATGGAAACAGGTCATATAGGAAAGGAATCTGCAGAATTCCCTCCTGTGAATGGAGATCTCACATTCGGTCCTATCGGATGATGCAGTATGCAGCGGCAATTATATAAACAGTCAAGTAAGCAGTAAGCAGGATAAGTATATACATAAAATGTAAAAGTGAACATGCATTCAAGGCAATTCAAGTGTCTAGCTTCAGTAATGTCAAAAGTACGCTTCTATGATACAATAAAGTATTAAAGAAAACATGCAGCAACAAACGGAAGTTTCCATACAGTCGATGACATTCACCAATAAGTATCGAAACATATGCATGTAATTAATGAAATCTGTCACTCACTGTAGTCCGTAGTCAGATAATGCTTAACGAATTAAGCTGATCATTTTACTCTGTCAAATCGGCGGTTTCCTGCATTTCAGTTTCAAGTCTGGCATTTCAGTTTCAAGTCTGTGACATAATCTATATAACCCTAGTTACATAATTAGGTTATTGTCAATTCTGGTTATCGAGTCTGAGGTAGTTCCTATCGTCCCAAGGTGAGTCTATTCTTATCAGATTAATACGATTCACCTAATTACAGATGTGTGGCCTTGAAACAAAGCCAATCGTATTACTTAGCAAGTTGAACAGGTCATACACATTCTAGGGGTTCGTACAGAGTCTGTTAATTCATTTGTGCATAAAATAGATATGCAACTTGAACTTGTGATTTTTATCATAATCAAAAGATACTTTCATTTACAATAGGTTGTTTAATAACTTAATCTGATTTAAGAATTAATCTTAGGCTTGGAACAAAAACCAAATTTGAATTGATACAGATTCGAACAACATTAGATTCAAATAGGATTAGATTCGAATAGCATTAGATTCGAAATAGGATTAGATTCAAATAGCATTCTCGAATCTAGGGGTTAGATTCGAAATCAACAGATTCTAAACTAGGGAAGATAGATTCGAAGGCAGCTAATTCGAGTCTAAGGGATTAGATTCGAAAACATACATCTTCGAGTCTAATGGATTAGATTCGAAACATATACCCTTCGAGTCTAGGAGATAGAATCGAAATCATCACCCTTTCGAGTCTATACATGAATATCTCGAATTTGTTCTACTTGTTCATCGTTTTTTCTAGGTTTTAGCTACTAAACAAGAACATAAAAGATAGAGAAATGGTTACTAACCTTCGTCCAAGCTATAACCTTCGACTATGGATGATTTCCAAGCAAAAACAGGTCCTAAACGGGGGCAAATCAGCTTCAAATAGAGGGAAAATGAGCAAACTCGAAATTGCTCTTTCAAAACCGAACCAAAAGACAGAAATAGGTCGATCTTACCTCAAATCGGGACCAAAACAAACATGCGATGACAGAATATTGTAGAGCTTGACGATCTCTATCCGTTGACGTATAAATCACGAGAATCCGACGGTTCGTTTAGGAGAAATTCTAGAGAGAAGGTGAAGGTGTAGAGAGAGAAGGAGAGAGTTCTAGATTTTCCAAACCAAGGAAATGAGGAGGAATACCCTATTTATAGGGAAATAGGGAAAATCAGATTTTCTACTGAATTTTCCGGAATTGACCAACTTTTATTCTTAACAATCTGGTTTGCATTTCAGATGCAAATAATAGCAAGGAAGTTCTAGATTTGCTACAATTGTCTTTTAGTCACATTTTTATTCATTTTAGTACGTTTCGTCATTTTTAGTCTTTAATTTGTCAAGTAGCTGAATTTTAATTATTACTTTATTTCGGCTAATTTTGGGGCAACTTATCATAATTAATTATAACTTAATAATTAACTATTTAAGATTCATGTTTTCGGTTAATTACTACTATTTGGATAAAATTGCTTAATTATCCATAGTCTAATGCTGTAATTTATATTTAATAAATTACGGGCTGTTACAATCTTCCCCCGTTAAATTGATTCCGTCCTCGGAATCGACTAAAACAGGAATAACTTCGGATACTTCTGCCAAATCTCGCCTTCTCGTTCCCAAGTTTGCGCAGATCCCTTATGGTATTTCCATTGAACTAACACCATTTGAATTTCCTTGCTGCGCAATTACGAAACCTTCTGGTCGATTATACGCTCGGGCTCTTCTTCGTATCGCAACTTCTCGTCAATTTGCACTTCTTTCCAAAGAATCGCAGCTTCAGCGTCAACTAAACACTTTCGCAGATTACACACATGAAATACATCATGAATTCCAGACTTTTCGGCAGGCAACTTTAGTCTGTAGGCTTGCAATCCTATACGCTCGAGGATTTCAAAAGGACCCACAAATCGAGGGCTCAACTTCCCCCGTTTGCCGAACCTCACTATCCCTCTTCTTGGCGAGACCTTCAACAACATTTTATCACCCACCTCGAACACAATTGGCTTACGTCTTCGATCATGATATTTCTTTTGTCTATCCTGAGAGGTCTGAATCCGCTGCCGAATCAACTGTAGTTTCCCCATACGGCTTCTGATGTTCCGATTTGACTTGTGAACAAGTCATGCAATTTTCTACGTATCTACCTACGTCCTTCTTCATTCCAGGCCACAATATTCCGTCCTCAAGTCTTGATACATTTTAGTAGAACCAGGATGTACCTAAGATTTTGGCATATGAGCCTCCGACAGAATTTGATCACGAATTCCTCCTAATCTAGGGACCCATATTCTATTCATGAATCGTCTAAGACCACGATTATCAAGGGTCAGCTTGGTCACATAAGTAACCATACGTTCAGATTTCAAGCTCTCATCCCGAATGGCTTCGGTTTGAGCGGCAATATTCGACTCAGGCAAGGCAGACTCCAAAACAACAGAAGTCAAAGCATAACATCGGGTATAATGGTCTTGTCCGGTTTTGCGGCTTAGGGCATCTACTACAATGCTTGCTATACCTGGATGGTAAAGGATCTCATAATTGGAGAATTTTGCGTAGAGTCGCTCTTTTCGTAGCAATTCTAGCAATTCTCGAAAGAGCTTCGCACGGTCAGATTCAGACTTAGAGTAAATCAAAATGTCATCAATAAAGACTATCACTGATTTGACCAGCATTGGTCTACATACCCTATTCATGAGGTCCATAAATGCTGCCGGGGCATTTGTGAGACCGAACGGCATTACTAGGAATTCAAAATGGCCATATCGAGTACGAAATGTAGTCTTCGGTACGTCAGACTCAAATACTTTGAGTTGATGATATCCAGATCGGAGATCGATCTTTGAGAAGTAGCTAGCCCCTTGCAGTTGATCAAACAAGTCATCAATTCTAGGCAGAGGGTATCGGTTCTTAATAGTTACCTTATTTAACTCCCGATAATCGATACACATGCGAAAAGGTACCATCCTTCTTCTTAACTAAAAGAACCGGAGCACCCCAAGGAGAAGTACTCGGACGAATAAACCCCCGCTTTTTTTTTTTTTCCAATAATTCCTGCAACTGACTCATCATTTCATTCGGAGCAAGACGGTAAGGGGCTTTCGCGATAGGAGCAGCACCCGGTACAAGGTCAATATGGAATTCAATTTGACGATCTGGTGGCAATCCAGAAATGTCATCCGGGAATACATCAGGGAAATCTCGAACTACAGGTACATCAGACACGGTCTTTTTAACTTCCTTAGCATCTATGGCATATGCTAAATAGGCGGAACAACCTTTGGTTAGGCACTTTCGGGCTTTCATTACAGAGATGAGACCTAAATTTCGAGTCTTTCTATCGCCATAAACATAACGTTCACTTCCTTCGGGGGTTCTAATTCTAATTATCCTTTTAGCACAAAGGATTTCAGCATTATTCATCATAAGCCAGTCCATTCCTATAATAACATCGAACTCCCTAATCCACATCGGTATCAGATCAACGTCCGAGGAGAGGTCATCAATTTCTAGCTTACAGGAACGAAAGACTCTATTCACAGTCACAAAATTCGAGCTAGCAGTTTCTATGTCTAAGGGTGCAGGTAACATCACAGGGGCAAAGTCAAACTGTTTAGCAAACTTTTCAGACACATACGACAGATTAGAGCCAGAGTCAAATAAGATTAAGGCAGGCATATCATTAACAAGAAATGTACCCGTGACGACGTCAGCAGTCTCTTTTGCCTCTTCTGCTGTCATCTGGAAAGATCTTGGCTGATTCCTCGGGGCTGGAGAACCCTTGAATGATCGTCGGGATGAAAATGCAGGCGGAGGAACAAATCGGGGCCGAGTACAGTCTTTAGCATGGTGCCCAAACGTAATGCAGTTTCGGCAAGCCTCACTGCGCCTGGGACATTCTGACCTATCATGACCATTCTGCCTACAGCAATAGCACTTAACGAACGCAGGATCGCACTTTCCTTCATGAATCTGCTTGCAGCGAGGACAAGCAGACCTTGGCGTAGCGGTCACAGCATAAGATTTAGCCTTTTTAAAAGGCTGCTTATCTCCCTGCCTTAAACTTTCACTCCCCTTTTCCGATTTCTCAGATTTTTCTTTCTTGCTAGACTTGGCAATAAAAAGAGTCGCTCGCTCCGGATAGATTTCAAGTTCTCCTACCTTAGCAACTTCAACTACTTCCATATCACTTCTCGGTTCGCCAAAATTCACAAAAAGATCCCTTTGTCGTCCCTCAGAGGGCTCATGCCTAAGTTTCCTTTTTCGATTCTTCTTGGGATTTGCTAACATTTCTTCCCTATACTTCAATTCTAACTCCCGTAACCTAAGTTCTCGCAACCTAAGTTCTTCTTCACGGCGCTTAAAGTCAATTTCACGCTGGATTTCTTCGTCAGTTTGCACAACCGCTTTACCCTTAGTCAGCAAGTCCTTAATTTCCTTAAATCGGTCCTCAACCGACATATCAGTCTGCAGTCGATTCCTATCCATCATAAGCTGTATTTGCCTACGATTTTCCTCATTCAGCTTGTGAATGAGATCAAATAATTGAGCCTGCTGGGGAGGCACAGGCGTAGCAGTACTGCTTGAGTCATTAGCAGTATTTTCAGGGTCAGTGCCTAAGTCCTCTACATGAACATATTCTTTGTGTTGATCAGCTGCAGCATCAGCAGCTTTATCAACCCTTGAGGAACCGGCAACGGTCGGATTCTTATCAGCCATTGGCTGAAAATATAAAGGAAATAGCTATTATTTCCTGATTCAAATAAGCACAGTTCGAGTCATAATTCCTACGTCAAATAATCACATCTAAGTTCATAGATATGAAGGCAGTCAGTCATGCTGGCACAAAGTCAAGTCAAAGTCAAGCAGTCAATCCCTCCCCGATCCTATCAGTCATCATTTGCATATCTTAGGTCAAGTTGTGTGGGTAGTCCTTTACTAATTAAGTTACCCTAGGCCTCGGTGACTTGTTCGGGAATTCAGAGTCACATAGTCCATACCATACCAGTAGTTTAAGTATCGGGTGGCCAATCCGATGATTAAACTGCTGCTCTGATACCAACTTTGTAACATCCAAGTTTCCACAAACAGTACACGTCATAATTTTCATTTCATTAAGTAATAAATATACTAATTGTTAGATACCACAGGTCCATCAGCATGAATACTTAATTACAACAATAATATAAAATCAAATGGTGGTCTAACTAGCTTCTAAATCTTCAATCAGAGTGCGGAAGACTGAACAAGCTACCCGAGACCGCATCATCTTTTCAAAAAGGCGTCAACAAAAGTCCAAAAGTCTGCTATTCATCAATGTCCAGATTCACTTAGCCTGGGACGGACTACCTGCTATGGTCTTGCCCTTATCAGCTTTTCCTGAAAAAGAGTTGACATGACAGAGTAAGCTAACAATGCTTAGTGAGTTAACAGAGTTCCATTAGTTACCACACACATGCCATACTATCAGCTCCTGCCGGCAAGTCACTACGTCCTGAGACAGCAAAAAGGTTGGGAGACAACCCAATTTGTATTCCCCTATGTAAGGCCGAAGCCCTACGGGAAGTGTATGGAAACAGGTCATATAGGAAAGGAATCTGCAGAATTCCCTCCTGTGAATGGAGATCTCACATTCGGTCCTATCGGATGATGCAGTATGCAGCGGCAATTATATAAACAGTCAAGTAAGCAGTAAGCAGGATAAGTATATACATAAAATGTAAAAGTGAACATGCATTCAAGGCAATTCAAGTGTCTAGCTTCAGTAATGTCAAAAGTACGCTTCTATGATACAATAAAGTATTAAAGAAAACATGCAGCAACAAACGGAAGTTTCCATACAGTCGATGACATTCACCAATAAGTATCGAAACATATGCATGTAATTAATGAAATCTGTCACTCACTGTAGTCCGTAGTCAGATAATGCTTAACGAATTAAGCTGATCATTTTACTCTGTCAAATCGGCGGTTTCCTGCATTTCAGTTTCAAGTCTGGCATTTCAGTTTCAAGTCTGTGACATAATCTATATAACCCTAGTTACATAATTAGGTTATTGTCAATTCTGGTTATCGAGTCTGAGGTAGTTCCTATCGTCCCAAGGTGAGTCTATTCTTATCAGATTAATACGATTCACCTAATTACAGATGTGTGGCCTTGAAACAAAGCCAATCGTATTACTTAGCAAGTTGAACAGGTCATACACATTCTAGGGGTTCGTACAGAGTCTGTTAATTCATTTGTGCATAAAATAGATATGCAACTTGAACTTGTGATTTTTATCATAATCAAAAGATACTTTCATTTACAATAGGTTGTTTAATAACTTAATCTGATTTAAGAATTAATCTTAGGCTTGGAACAAAAACCAAATTTGAATTGATACAGATTCGAACAACATTAGATTCAAATAGGATTAGATTCGAATAGCATTAGATTCGAAATAGGATTAGATTCAAATAGCATTCTCGAATCTAGGGGTTAGATTCGAAATCAACAGATTCTAAACTAGGGAAGATAGATTCGAAGGCAGCTAATTCGAGTCTAAGGGATTAGATTCGAAAACATACATCTTCGAGTCTAATGGATTAGATTCGAAACATATACCCTTCGAGTCTAGGAGATAGAATCGAAATCATCACCCTTTCGAGTCTATACATGAATATCTCGAATTTGTTCTACTTGTTCATCGTTTTTTCTAGGTTTTAGCTACTAAACAAGAACATAAAAGATAGAGAAATGGTTACTAACCTTCGTCCAAGCTATAACCTTCGACTATGGATGATTTCCAAGCAAAAACAGGTCCTAAACGGGGGCAAATCAGCTTCAAATAGAGGGAAAATGAGCAAACTCGAAATTGCTCTTTCAAAACCGAACCAAAAGACAGAAATAGGTCGTTCTTACCTCAAATCGGGACCAAAACAAACATGCGATGACAGAATATTGTAGAGCTTGACGATCTCTATCCGTTGACGTATAATTCACGAGAATCCGACGGTTCGTTTAGGAGAAATTCTAGAGAGAAGGTGAAGGTGTAGAGAGAGAAGGAGAGAGTTCTAGATTTTCCAAACCAAGGAAATGAGGAGGAATACCCTATTTATAGGGAAATAGGGAAAATCAGATTTTCTACTGAATTTTCCGGAATTGACCAACTTTTATTCTTAACAATCTGGTTTGCATTTCAGATGCAAATAATAGCAAGGAAGTTCTAGATTTGCTACAATTGTCTTTTAGTCACATTTTTATTCATTTTAGTACGTTTCGTCATTTTTAGTCTTTAATTTGTCAAGTAGCTGAATTTTAATTATTACTTTATTTCGGCTAATTTTGGGGCAACTTATCATAATTAATTATAACTTAATATAATTAACTATTTAAGATTCATGTTTTCGGTTAATTACTACTATTTGGATAAAATTGCTTAATTATCCATAGTCTAATGCTGTAATTTATATTTAATAAATTACGGGCTGTTACAGATTGGCCACCCGATACTTAAACTACTGGTATGGTATGGACTATGTGACTCTGAATTCCCGAACAAGTCACCGAGGCCTAGGGTAACCTAATTAGTAAAGGACTACCCACACAACTTGACCTAAGATAGGCAAATGATGACTGATAGGATGGGGGAGGGATTGACTGCTTGATACTGACTTGACTTTGACTTGACTTTGTGAGCCTGACTAACTGCTTTCATATCTATGAATTTAGATATGATTATCTGACGTAGGTATTATGACTCGATATGTGCTTAATTGAATCAGGAAATAATAGTTATTTCCTTTATATTTTCAGCCAATGGCTGATAAGAATCCAAATGTTGCTGGTACCTCGACTGTTGGTAAAGCTGCTGATGCTGCAGCTGATCAACACAAAGAATCTGTTCATGTAGAGGACTTAGGCACTGACCCTGAAAATACTGCTGATGACTCAAGCAGTACTGCCACCCCTGTGCCTCCTCAGCAGGCTCAATTGATTGACCTCGTTCATAAGTTGAATGAGGATAACCGTAGGCAGATGCAGCTTATGATGGATAGGAACCGACTGCAGACTGATATGGCAGTTGAATACCGATTTAAGGAAATTAAGGATTTGCTGACTAAGGGTAAAGCGGTAATGCACACTGATGAGGAAAACCAGCGTGAAATTGACTTTAAGCGCCGTGAAGAAGAACTTAGGTTGCGAGAACTTAAGTTGCAGGAGTTAGAACTGAAGTATAAGGAAGAGATGTTAGCGAAGCCCAAGAAAGACCGAAAGAGAAAACATAGGCATGTGTCATCTGATGAAAGTGAGACTGACTCTTCCGACCATCACGTTAAGGTAGGACGTGAGTGTACATTTGTTGAATTTAAGAAATGTGGGGCTCGTACGTTTGCGGGGTCATCTGATCCTGTTAAAGCTATGGACTGGGTCGCGAATGTGGAGAAAGCGTTTAAACTCTCCAAGTGTAATGAAGAAGATAAGGTGACGTTTGCAACGGGAATGTTAGAGGATGGAGCTGGTCGATGGTGGAAGTCAATTACGAATCCCATGTCTGAAGCAATGGAGAAATCCATTACTTGGGATCAATTTAAGATTCATCTGAAGGAGAAATACTGCCCCCAGGATGTTAAGCGTCAGATGGAGAAAACCCTGCTATCGTTTCAGCAAGGTACAAGATCTGTAACAGACTATGAGCTGGAATTTACCAGGCTCTCGCTGTTATCTGATCATCCTGTGGACACTGATGAAAGGCGAAGAGATCTTTTTGTGGATGGTTTGGATAGAGAAATTCGAAAGTTTTTGAAATCTGGCAGACCGAGAAGTTATATTGAGGTAGTGGAAATTGCTAGGGTAGGTGAGCTTGAAATCTATCCTGAGCGCGCATGTCCTTTTATTGCTAAATCTAATAAGAAGGAAAAATCTGAGAGAGCTGAAAAGAAGAGTGAAAGTTCGAAGAAGGGAGATAAGCAGTCTTCCAAGAAAGCTAAGTCGTATGCTGTGACCTCGACGCCAAAGCCTGCTTGTCCTCGCTGCAAGCAAATTCATGAGGGGAAATGCGATCCTGCGTTCGTTAAATGTTACTGCTGTAGACAGAACGGTCACGATAGGTCAGAATGTCCCAGGCGCAGTGAAGCTTGTCGAAACTGCATTACGTTGGGGCACCATGCTAAAGACTGTACCCGACCTCGATTTGTTCCTCCACCTGCATCTTCACCTCAGCAATCAGTCAAAGGCTCTTCTGCCCCGAGGAATCAGCCAAGATCTTTCCAGATGACAGCCGAAGAGGCAAAGGAAACTGCTGACGTCGTCACGGGTACATTTCTTGTTAATGATATGCCTGCCTTAATCTTATTTGACTCTGGCTCTAATCTGTCGTATGTGTCTGAAAAGTTTGCTAAACAGTTTGATTTTGCCCCTGTGATGTTACCTGCACCCTTAGACATAGAAACTGCTAGCTCGAATTTTGTGACTGTGAATAGAGTCTTTCGTTCCTGTAAGCTAGTGATTGATGATGTAACATCCCGTAATTTATTAAATATAAATTACAGCATCAGACTTTGGATAATAAAGCAATTTTATCCAAATATTAGTAATTAACTGAAAACATGAATCTTAATAGTTAATTATATTAAGTTATAATTAATTATGAAAAGTTGCCCAAAATTAGCTGAAATAAAATTAATAATTAAAATTCAGCTAAATGACAAATTAAAGACTGAAAATGACGAAACGGACTAAAATGAATAGAAATTTGACTAAAAGACAATTATAGCTAAATCCAGAACTCCCTTGCTATTATTTTGCATCCGAAATGCAAATCAGATTGATGGGAATAAAGTTGGTCGATTCCGGAAATTCTGTAGAAAATCTGATCTTTTTCCTATTTTCCTATAAATATGAGCTCCCCTCCTCATTTCTTAAGTTTGGAAAAACAAGAACTCTCTCTCTCTCTCTCTACACTCTCACCTTCTCTCTAGAATTTCTCCTAAACGAACCGTCGGATTCTCGTGATTTATACGTCAACGGTTAGAGATCGTCAAGCTCTACAATATTCTGTCATCGCATGTTTGTTTAGGCCCCGATTTGAGGTAAGATCGACCCCTTTTCTGTCCTTTGGTTCGGTTTTGAAAGAGCAATTTCGAGTTTGCTCATTTTCCCTTTATTTGAAGCTGATTTGCTCCCGTTTAGGACCTGTTTTTACTTGGAAAACGTCTACAATCGACTGCTATAGCTTGGACTAAGGTTAGTGACTATTTCTCCCTTATTTTTGTTCATGTATAGTAGCTAAAAACCTGGAAAATCGTTGAACATGTAGAACAGATTCGAATATATACTGATTTCGAATCTGCCCCCCCCTTAGACTCGAAGGTTGCTTCGAATCTATTAATGACCTTCGAATCTAGTGATAGCTTCGAGTCTAGTGTGTTGTCTCGAATCTGTGTATGGGTTCGAGTCTATATGCTTCGAATCTATATATGTCTTCGAGTCTATGAGCTTCAAATCTGTCTTAGAATCTATTGTTTCGAATCTAGTGATTTCTTCGAATCTATGTGTGTGTTTCAAAGTGATGAGAATTTCGAATCTAATCATCTAGATTCGAATTTAACTTGTTCGAGTCTAGCCTCCTTAATCCGAATCTGAGTTTGTTCCTAGCCTAAGATTAATTCCTAAATCAGATTAAGTTATTAAACAACTTATTTTATTGAAAATGTCCTTGGATTATGATAAAACTCACAAGTTCAAGTTGCATAACTATCTTATGCACAAATGAATTAACAGACTCTGTACGAACTCTTAGAATGTGTATGACCTGTTCAACTTGTTAAGTAATACGATTGGCTTTGTTTCAAGGCCACACATCTGTAATTTAGATGAATCGTATTAATCTGATAAGAATAGACTCACCTTGGGACGATAGGAACTACCTCAGACTCGACAGCCAGAATTGACAATAACCTGAATATGTAACTAGGGTTATATAGATTATGTCACAGATTTGACATTAATATGCCAGACTTGAAACTGAAATGCAGGAACCCGTCGATTTGACAGAGTAAACTGAACCGCTTAATTCGTTAAGCATTATCTGACTACGGACCACAGTGAGTGACAGATTTCATTAATTACTTGCATATATTTCGATACTTATTGGTGAATGTATTGACTGTATGGAAACTTCCGATTGTTGCTGCATGTTTCTTTAATATTATATTGTATCATAGAAACGTACTTTTGACATTACTGAAGCTAGACACTTGAATTGCCTTGATTGCATGATCACTTTTACATTTTATGTAAATACTTATCATGCTTACTGCTTACTTGACTGTTGATATACTTGCCGCTGCATACTGCATTATCCGACAGGACCGAATGTGAGATCTCCATTCACAGGAGGTAATTCTGCAGATTCCTTTCCTATTTGACTTGTTTCCATACACCTCCCGTAGGGCTTCGGCCTTACACATGGGAATACCGACTGGGTTGTCTCCCAACCTTTTTGACGTCTCTGACGTATTGCCGACAGGAACTGATAGTATGTTATATGTGTGTGGTGACTAATGGAACTCTGTTAACTCACTAAGCATTGTTAGCTTACTCTGTCATGACAACTCTTTTTCAGGAAAAGCTGATAAAGGCAAGACCATAGCAGGTAGTTCGTCCCAGGCTAAGTGAATCTGGACTTTGATGAATAGCAGACTTTTGGACTTT
>JAANYP010008349.1:0-110000 GCA_020465985.1 Centrapalus pauciflorus
AATATATATATATATATATATATATATATATATATATATATATATATATATATATATATATGTGTGTGTGTATATATATATATATATATATATATATATATATCATTCGGAATAGAAATCAACAAGAGCTTTGAACCCATGGCTAATGCATCTTTTGACATTGTGAATGATTAAACAGAATCTTCCAAGATCTTTTAATGGAATTTGATTGATTTTGACTGAACACTGAATGAATGATTAAACTTGTATCAAGTATGATCAAACTCGAATCATAAAGAGTAAAACTCGAATGTCAAGGGATCAAACACGATGAATAAAGAGTAAAACTCGATCAGTGAACAATGAAACTCAAATGTTAGATGGATCAAACTCGAATTAAAGAGTTATGAAACTCGAACAAAGAAGGTGACAACTTGAATGAACCCTTATCAAACTCAAATCTAAAATGGTCAAACTTACAAGGGTTAGAAATTAAACTCGGAAGACAAGTTAATCAACTCAGATGACAAGTCAATCAACTCGATTGAAACTGAATTAACTTGAATTGTGTTTGATTAAACTCGAATATTGTTTGATAAAACTCGAATGCACTAGAATAAAACTTGGTTTTTGTTTGATCAAACTCGAAAGGAAGTTTTATCAAACTCGAATGCAAGTTTCATCAAACTCGGAAGAAAATTTAATCAGACTCGAAAACACTTGGGTTCTTTTGAGAGTTTCATTTGCAAAACTCGAAAGAAGAATCGATCAAACTTGATCAATGTTTGATCAAACTCGAGTGACTCTTTAGTCAACTTGAACAATATGCCAAATCAACTAGATAGAAGAATTTATCCAACTCGATTCCTTCTATATCAAACTCAATTAACACATACTTCTTTGTGATTCGAGTTTTAACAGTTTGAAATTTTTCTAAGTTCAGATTTTGAAATTTTCACAAAAAATTGGCGAATTGATCCCCAAATTGCAATCGAAGGTGCGTCTTACACACACAAACACTTTTTGTTAAAACAATTTGACCAAATTCAGATCAAAACCCTTGAATCTGACAAAAACAGTCAAGAACACACAACTTTTTGAAAAATCCGAAAAATCCAAATAAGTTTTAGTGTATTTTGAATTAAAAACTCAGATTAGATTCAATTTTTTCGTCTTTAAAATGCGAATCTTCGATCCAATTTTCAGATTTAAACATCTACTGATTAAAAACCCTTTGAAGTTTTTTTGATTTTCAAAAAAATAATCGAACAGTGTTCTTCAAAAATATTTTTCAGATTCAAAAATCAATCAAATCTTGCCATTTTAGGCTCTGATAATAGTTGATATTCTGAATTATCAATCATAATTAAGCAACAACAATTAAGATCAACAAGAAACACTAACCAAATGCTTTAATTGATCAATTACTGGAATTACAATACGAAGAAGAATGAGAGCACAAATCCCTATGTTGACCTGGCGGTACAAAAGAGAATTTTCCGTGCAAAAGCAAAATGTACTAATTGTGCATTTACACAACATTTTCCTATTTATACAAAAAGTTAAAACTATTAACTAATTACAATAAGACCCTTAGACTTATTATTTTCATCAATTAAACTAATTTCCAACAATTAATATTTTCCTATTTATACAAAAAGTTAAAACTATTAACTAATTACAATAAGACCCCTAGACTTATTATTTTCATCAATTAAACTAATTTCCAACATAGTTACCCTCCGACGAGGTCACCATTTTAACATTCCATTTTCAAACCTGGTATGTGGAATTATTTTAGTGGATTATTAATTCATTTGAATTACATTGGTCCAGTTATATCCCGATTAGTGGATTTATACGTGTTGGAATTGCAAGATACGTGGCATTGGTTTATAAGTTTAGCAGATTAATTATATTTATGAGATCATGGGAATAAATGAGTTCGTTTGATATTAATATTGATATTTTGACATTGGGTTTGGATTAATGGGTTGGGTTGCTAAAAATAGAAGGGATATATATACGTCATCCATTTGAACTTCATTTCCTTTTGTTCCTTATCAAGAAATCTGAAAGTGTGTTGTGTGTGTGTGTTTTGGAGCAAGCAGCAACAAGATAAGCCTCCTTAAACTAAGATTTATTGCTGGAAGTTGATCTTCATCTTCTCTTGTCGTCTTTGAGTTGCAAAGAGGTAAGAAAATCTTGAAATTGTTGTATTATAATCGGTAAAATCGAGGGAATTGGCTAATACGCCTGTTGGGTTGAGTTATGTATTGAGTTTGTGTGTTTATGTTGGCAAAAATCAAATTGGAAATGGGTTTTAAACCCCCTGGTCTGCCATGAAAACGAACAGAAGAGCCATGCTCGCCTAGGAGCGCGGTCGCGATGGGTTCTGTGGCGGTGCGGGTCGAGTACGACCGAGATCATAGGGCACGAGCAGGGATGGTCAGCGCAGCCTCGATGGGCTTGAGTGCGGGCCGCGATTGGCTTGAGTGTGTGCATGAGATGAGATCCACTCCCGAGTGTCTGTGATGAGTTCCATATAGATGGCGATTTGCGATGGGTGATCGCGCGGGCTGACTGGCCCTAACCAGTCTTCAGTGCGTGTATACATGGCAGGGTTACAGGTCGATCCTGAGCTACGGGGATTTGCTAAGCACTGTTGCGTGCAGTTTGTTAGCTGGGGAAGTGTCCCCACAGGGATTGTGTTACAGGGCATCGGGATCTCATGCTTTTTCATGATCATACCTGAGATGTGTTGTTGATTTCCAGCGACGTGATAGAGATATACCCTGTGTGTTGTGTGCTATGTGTCTGTGTTATGTGTTTATTGTATAGAGTTTAACCCTTGCGTGTACTCACGAGCTGTCCAGCTTACGTCTTCGAGTCTAACATGTTCAGGGAACCAAAAAGGGGATCAACAGCCGCAGTCGCCGAAGTAGGATCTATTGTTATTTATGGATTTTTGTATCCTCTCCTGCTTGATTATAGCGTCTTTTGGGGAAGCTGTGACTTTGTAACTCATCTACTTACTCAGTGTGTATGTTCAGCATGTATATCAGATAGTTAGCGGTGTTATGCTAGATCATGGGGATTTGATTGTCTGTATTAACTTGTGATTACACTGTTAACCTTTGTATGAAACTTTAAATTATCAGTGATTTGTATTATCTTTTGAGTCTTTGATACGTGTTATATGTATTAACTGCGATATTGCCACTTATGAAATTATTTTGATGTGGATTTTCTATAATTTGGGAGGGTGTTACAACCATTCTCGTGACTGAAAATAGAAATTCAACCACAAGAGCTGAGGTAACGTGGTAAAGGTTCTTGGAGAAAACAAGGTACCCTACCAGAAAAGGAAATAAGGACCAGACCGGCAGAGAGAGAGAGAGAGTAGGACACTCACTAAAGAGTAACGTCGCAAGCAGATAGCAAGGTCACTGGAGACTAATTAACCACCGGTCGAGGAGAATGTCAGAGATTCAGGTTGCTAGAGAGAAGGAAGGATTGAAGGTTATGTTGCTTGTGAGAGAATATAAATGAAAGAGATAGTTAATATAATGAGCGATAACTTATGGTAGGTGGGAAAGCAAATACATATTTAATAAGATTTGCAAAAACAATATTTAGGATTTGACACAAATCATTTTATCACGAAAAAAACCAATTTTTTCATGATTTAGGTACTATTTCCACGAAAGCTCAATAAATCAAGTTATGCGGGATCCGTGCGTTGCGACGGATGTATAATTATGTATTTTTTTTATTAATAATGTAAAAAATAAGATAAAAAATCTTATTAAATTTAGTTACACTTTAAAAAGTTTAAAAACTCCAATAAATTATAAATTATAAATGTACTAAAAAAAACCTAAAATTTTGATGTACATTGATCTAAAACACTACACTTGTTGTATTGTAAATGCAACTTATATATTTAAATAAAAAATAAAATAAGAAAAATATTTTCTTAATCTTAATTTATTATCAAAGTTTAGTTAACTAATTCATATATAGAATATGAAATTTTATTAATTAAAATAAATTTTTTTTTTCATGTTTTCGGTTTAATATATTTTTTACTTCAAATTTTTTAGTTTAATTTAATTAAAAAATAAATCAATAGAATTGATATATAATACTTTGTTACTAATCCCTATATGAATACTTTAAAAATTATTAATTTTGACCGTTCTTTCGTTAGTAGATTTATATACTTTAGTTTAACAGAAAAACAAATCAATAATTTACATATATTAATTTGGATTTTTTTTTGTTTGATTGTATTTTGCGTAAATTAATATTTTCATGTTAGAAAAAAGTACAAAAATTTCTATGTAAAATAGACAAACACTCACAATCATAGTTATAGAAATAAATTTTCTCTTGTGGCATACACCACATAGTAAGATAATTTAAAAAAATACCATAAACATAAATATTTTTTTATTAGTTGTTATAAATAAATTTAATGTTATAACAATTTAATACATGTTCTATTCTCATGTGTAAGAAAAATATTATTGATTATGTAACACCCTACTTTTACGACTAATGCCGCATAGGACTTACAGTCCACGTCATCAAATCATAGGCAACGTCATCAAGGGTTAAACAGCTAATTACTACTAAATATCAACATCAGACATAAAGTAACACGAGACGGGAACCAACCCCCGTCAGTAACGTCAGGCAACCACAACATAAGTAAAGGTTACAGTCATCCAGAAGTCACTGGCTAATAAGCCAAACCACAAAACATCAAGACTACTTACGAAAGTAGTCACTACCTACTGTCCACGTGGCGGGTCTCGGCTACTGCCCGCTGTATCCCTAGCCTCAGTCCTCGCACCTGAGATCCACAGTTAAAACAACAGTCAGCAGAAAGCTGGTGAGTTACTATAAACAACTTTAAAACAGTTTATGAAATAGTTAGCACAATATAACGACTAATAATCAACATGTGGCCGGCCTCAACTGCCCGACAGGCCTCTCTACTCTGCGCACCACACCAGTACGCGTAAACCACGTGCTCTGCTCTGTGCTAACGAGTATCAACATATAAAAGGGATCCACACCGGATCCGGATAATAAACAACAAGTAAGTAACTCACCTGAAGCACGACTACAACCTCGCTATCGACAGCGGTCTCTACAGGTCCCAGGTTTAGCTACGAATCCTGGCAACAATAAATACATCTACACTGTAACGACTAGCTACAGAACTCATAACGCCTATACTACTAGACTCCCTAGCTCAACACGAAACAACAAGCCAACACACACGAGCGCGGCCAGGATCGCGGCCGAGATCGCGGTCGTGGGCTCCTCGTCGCGGCCAGTCATCGCGGGCGCGATGACCCCGCGCTGCCCCTCCTATCGTGGCCGGGCTCATCCGAGCATGCCCGTGCTCGTCCGACCCGCGATTGACATCACGGGCGCGATCTACTGCTAGCGACCACCCTCACCGCCTCATCCTGATCGCGGACGCGACCAGGGGGCGGGACCGCGATGCGGCGACGAACAGAGCAGGTTATGCTTTGTTTTTATACAGTTACGGGTGTCATGACTTAACCTGTTTTTATACACTTTAGGGGTTGTAAACTACCCCTTAATCGACAATAACATCAATTGAATTTAATTCACTTCATTTGCCATAATTTACTAACCTCGACTTAATTGTATGACTTGCTCTTGAGCTTGCAAGTATGGAGGTTGAGGATGTTCTAGCCACTGCTGTTGCTGATCTTCTTCCTTGCTTCCTCCCACTTAATTCCAGCTGAGAACACACACACACATATGCACTTGAGGTTTGAAGAAATGAATAAAATAAGCTATCACTTGAGATATATATAAGTTTTCGGTCCCGAACTCAATTAAAACGTGTACGATACTCATTAATCACTAGGTACACACCCGTTAACCCAATTAATCTCACATTAACGACTTGGGTTTAGAATGTCAATTAACTCATGAAAACAACCCCAAATCTCTAATTACTACTAGACAGGTTATTATCTCAACCGATTAAAATTACCCGTAATAGCAATCTACTTGTCAGTTCACGTGTAATTAATCAATTAAAATCCACCAACTCATTGAAACAACTCTTGAAGCCAATAAATAAATTACACGTACCTGCTGCTAGATTCTGGGTGTTACAAATCCTCCCCTCTAGAACTGATCCCGTCCTCGGGATCTCATCTCAGGTGAACAGATGCAGATAACGCTGTCGCATGTCCGCCTCGGGCTCCCAGGTAGCACTGGAACCCTTATGGTATCGCCACTGTACTAACATCAGTGGAATCTCCTTTTTCTGCAACTTTTTCACCATGCGATCTAATATAGTCTCGGGATGCTCAACGTATCTCAGCTGGTCGTCCACCTCGATCTCGGACATGGGAACCGTTTCCTCATGTAGGGCCAAACACCGCCGCAGGTAACTAACATGGAAGGTAGAGTGTACCCCATGCAACTCTAGAGGCAACTCTAATCGATATGCCTGCGTGCCCACTCGCTCGACTATACGGAATGGCCCAATAAATCTCGGACTGAGTTTACCTCGCTTTCGGAATCGAATCACACCTTTCCACGGGGATACCTTCAGTAGTACCCACTCGCCCACATTAAACTCCAATTCTTTGGTCCTCTTATCGGCATAGCACTTCTGTCGACTCTGAGCTATCTGTAATCTCTCTCTGACCACTGCTATCTTCTCACTAGTCTGCTGAATGATCTCAGGACCTGTAATCTCTTTCTCTCCCACCTCGGTCCAACACACAGGAGTACGACATTTACGACCGTATAACGCTTCGAACGGAGGCATCTTAATACTGGAGTGGTAGCTTGTATTATAAGGAAATTCAACTAACGGCAGATGCGAATCCCAACTACCACTGAAATCTACCACAGAGGCTCGTAACATATCCTCCATCGTCTGGATCGTACGCTCAGATTGGCCATCAGACTGGGGATGATAAGCAGTACTCATCTGAACTCAAGTACCTAACGTCTGCTGTAGACTCTGCCAGAAGGTAGATGTGAATTGAGCATCTCTATCGGAAACTATCGAGGCTGGAACTCCATGAAGGGAGACAATCTCATACAAATAAACTCGAGCGAGCTGCTCTAACGTATAGGTCTCCCGGATTGGCAGAAAATGCGCTGTCTTCGTGAGCTGATCTACTATCACCCATATTGCGTCATAACCACGTGGAGTCCGCGGTAACGTTGTAACGAAGTCCATCATGATATGCTCCCAACTCCATTGAGGGATCTCTAAAGGCTGTAACCGACCATGGGGCTTCTGGTGCTCGACCCTCACCTGGAGACATGTCAGACAGCGTTCCACAAACTCGGCTATATCCCGTTTCATACCGGGCCACCAATACAACACACGGAGCTCCTAATACATCTTTGTACTACCAGGATGAATAGTAAGCCGGGACTTATGGGAATCCTCCAAGATCAACTGGCGTACATCACCGGCCCTAGGAACCCAAACTCAGCCCTGTCTCACATATAATCCTCGAGAGTCAGTCTCGAACTCTTGTAACTGACCCAAAATATGCTCCCTTCGGTGGTTCTTTGTACGCATCCCGATGGCCTGTGCCTCTTGAAGCCTCTCTATCAGGGTAGACGTCACCTCGACCCTGTAATTACGGGCTCGACTCGAAGATCCGCGCTCTTTTCGACTGAGCGCATCCGCTACTATATTCGCCTTACCCGGGTGATATTGAATGTCGCAATCATAATCGTTGATCAGCTCTAGTCCCCGTCTCTGCCGCATATTCAGATCTCGCTGGTTGAACAGATATTGGAGACACTTATGATCAGTAAACAAGATGAAGGGAACTCCATACAGATACTGGCGCCAGATCTTCAGCGTAAACACGATAGCTGTCAACTCTAAATCATGGGTCGAATAATTTTTTTCGTAGTCCTTCAACCATCGAGAAGCATAAGCAATCACTCGGCCCCTCTACATCAATACACACCCTAACCCTGTACCTGAAGCGTCAGTATACACAACAAAATCACTGGTGCCTTCAGGTAGGGCTAACACTGGAGCCTGACACAGTCAGCGCTTCAGCTCCTCGAAAACAAGCTCCTGATCTTCAGTCCACTCGAACGAGACTGACTGGCGAGTCAAACGGGTCAACGGCACGGCAATCAAAGCGAAGTCCTGGATAAATCGACGATAATATCCGGCTAATCCTAGGAAACTGCGGATCTCTGCTACACTCTGGGGCCTCTCCCAGCTCATCACGACCTCTATCTTAGCTGGGTCTACCGAAACACCCTCGCCGCTAACGACATGGCCCAGAAACTGCACCTCTCGAAGCCAGAACTCGCACTTTGAGAACTTCGCATACAACTTCTCTCTCCGCGACACACTAACAATCTCTCGCAGATGCGCCGCATGCTCCTCTATCGATCGGGAATATATCAGGATGTCATCTATGAACACTATGACAAACTGATCAAGATACGGACTGTAGACCCTGTTCATCAGGTCCATGAAGGCTGCTGGGGCATTGGTTAGCCCAAACGGCATAACCAAGAACTCATAGTGACCGTATCGGGTCCTGAATGCGGTCTTTGCTGTATCCTGCTCATAGACCTTCAGCTGATGATATCCCGAGCGTAAATCAATATTCGAAAATACACTGGGTCCTTGCAGCTGGTCGAACAAATCATCGATTTGCGGAAGAGGGTAACGGTTTTTCACCGTTACATTATTAAGCTCGGGATAGTCTATACACATCCTCATCGACCCATCTTTCTTCTTCACAAAGAGGACCGGAGCACCCCACGGTGAAGTACTCGGTCGGATGAAACCACGGTCCAACAGCTCCTGCAACTGACTCATCAGCTCCCTCATCTTGGTAGGAGCCAAACGATAGGGTGCGCGTGCATTAGGAGTAGCACCTGGCACCAGCTCTATACGAAACTCTACCTGTCTGTCTGGCGGCAAACCAGCTAGCTCCTCGGGGAACACATCGGGGAACTCAGAAACGACGTCGACGACCTCTATACTCTGCTTCTCCTTCTTCGCATCAACTACATACGCTAGGAAGGAGGAACAACCCTTGGCTAAACAACGACTAGCCTGAATCGCAGAAATGAGGCCAACACTGCCCCTACTGCGCTCTCCGTACACAGTAATAACACGATCCTCTGAAACCGGTAGCCGAATAATCTTCTTGGAACAAGCAATGTCAGCACTCTGAGAAGCTAACCAATCCATACCTACTATGGCATCAAAACTACCGATCTCTATGGGCAACAAATCAATCCTAAATGGATAACCGTCTATCTCTAAGGTACACTGGGCATAAACATGCCTAACAACAGAAGCACTGCCATCAGCAAGCTCTATGACTAATGGCTCTGACAACTCCACAGGTGAAGCGGTAAAATATGCAGTAAAGGTAAACGAAACGAAAGAACGGTTCGCCCCGGAATCAAACAAAACTCGGGCACTATGCCCATTTAAAATAAACGTACCTGAAACCACGTCAGCAGTATCTCGAGCTTCCTTCGCTGTCAACTGAAAAACTCGACCTCTGGCTGGCAGAATAGTCTCTCTACGAGCAGATGAACCTAAAGAACTCTGACCCTGCACGGGAGGCCTCGACTCTCCCTGCCGTGGAGCTGTACAATCTCTACACTGATGACCAGGTCGCCCGCAGTTAAAACATAGCGGGTCTCTCGAAGTACATCCTGACTGGGTGTGGCCGGGCTGGCCACAACGAAAGCAACGCACATGGCGGGGATCACATTCCCAGGTGTGCCTCTGACGGGACCTCCTACAGAACCGCTCTTTACTAACAGACCCCGAACTCGAGATTGTACAGCGGGAGGCCTCGACTCTCCTACATAACCACTAAAGCGACTATCCCTTTCATCGGGCCTACGATCTGATCTCTGCGAAGACCTATCTTGGTGCCTGTCTCCCCCCTCGGACTCAGTACGCCGACGGTCGTCACCCCTCGGCTGAAACTGGCCGGAGCGACTATCTCTATCTCTGTCTCTGCTCCGGTCAGAACCTCCAACATGTCCGGCTGAATGAACCAATCGTGGCTGCTCCACTACCAGATCCCTACGCAACAACTACTCTGTCATCTACGGGCCAACTCAACTGCCCTGGCATAGATCGGAATGTAGCCGGTGTCAATAAACTCTCAGATCTCCTTACACAATCCCATCATGAATCTATTAATCTTTTGAGACTCTGTACTAATCTGAATAGTTGCAAACAAGCTCAGATCGATGAAGTCACTGGCTAATAAGCCAAACCACAAAACATCAGAATTACAAGGTAAGTCTTCAATGCGCATGAACTTTTTATGCCCCTTCTTCTTAAGAAAAACAATTCCCTGCTGTCCACCCATCAAAACTTTGTATGCTGGATAGTGGTCTAGGAGAAAATATCTTGTTCTGGGGCTTTTAGACCAACTTTAACCATATACCTCTCTATCGCCATTTGGAAATCTTTTAAGCACATGATAATAGATCGGCGATTCATGCTTTTGTGAGAGCGGCAACAGCTGTGACATGAGTTAAACGTTTCTTGATCCTGTTTTTCAGTTTGTTGTGCAGAAACTCAATGTCGTCTATGTTCACAAAATCCAGGTCATTTTCATGCAAAAACTGTACTGATCCATCTTCTCGGAGTACTTCAAATGCAGGAGTGAACACTCGAGCTCTTTTGTACATGTGAATATTGTTAATCTTTACAATCTTTGATTTGACTAGTATTCATCCTTTGGTCTTTTGTGTTTGAGCATCATTTGATTGTATTCCGATTGTTCAGCTCGGGATGCGTAATACATAACCATTAACAGACGTCTGCTGTATGAACAGGGTTTCTTTCTGAACACCATCTTGAATCTTTCTTGAAGATAGGGACTCTGAAATTCCTCAGCGGGGAATATTCTCAAAAAATCTTTCAAACCTTGAACTGGAGGTTCTTCTAGCTCGGCGGGAGGAGCTTCAAGTAATTTCAAAATCCGACCCCTCTGGTCCTGCCTTAATTCTTCTTTTAACTGTTCGGACAAAGACTGCATCCCACCCTTTGAGTACCATCGAACCCATTCTAGATCGTGTATATCATGCCTTAGAGTTGCTTCTGGCCTAGTATCAAAGCAGTCCACGGTTTTGGGACCTGAAGACTCGGCAGTTTGGGCTGAAGGGATTGATTGGGCTATTGGGATTTATTGGACTGTAGGGGAAATTTGGACTTGTGGGCATTCATTGGGAGTAGGGGAGGTAGCTTGGATGGAAGATAGGATTTCTTGTTGAGGTACGTGGGGTGGGGAATTTAGAAATTCAGATGACCAGGATGATTTCTGGGGTGACTCAGGCTCTGGCTTGGGGATTGTCAAAAGATAGTCTTGGTCAGTAACGGAGTCTGTATCAGACACCAATATGACCTCAACTTTTTCAAAAATGGGATCATATTCCACCATGGCTGATAGAGAATCTAGCTCTGTCGGGCCTTCCCGAACCCCCGAACTCTCTTCCCCAAACCTTTGTTGTTGTTCGGACCCCGACTCTGCTCTTGCTCTCCCTACACATAACATCTCGCCCTCAGATTGAACCCTTAGGCGATTCTCCACCTCATGTCGATCAAGGTCGTCCTGATCGTCATGTTTTCTTTTCTGGGATTCAGCCATGAGGACGACACTGAAGCTCAGTCACTGTAGACTCCAATTGATCAAACCATCCATTTAACTATTCTTGAATTTGAAGAATTAGGCGTTTAAGATCATCAATTTTTGTAGACAGGGAGGCCATTTGAGCTTGGACTAATTAGTTACCTGGTGGCGGTGCCTCAGAAGCAACACCCTTATCCTTGATGAAAGAGAAAATGGATGTATGCTGCTCTTCGGAAGCTGCCATAAGGGCGTCCAGGTCAGCCCGGGTAACAAGTCCGGCAGCACGGATAGTAGCCGTTAGCATCTCTAGAGTTATCTCGGGATGACCTGATGTTGATGGCGTTTGTTGGTCAACACCAGGTCTTCCTTCCATCAACTCTGGCTCCTCTGCAGGAAGCTCAGACCCGGAAGTTTGGGGAACCGCCACGAAGGCGGCTTGTTCATGAATGGACGTCACGGAGGCGTCGTGCGGTGTGTGAGGGGGTGTGTAGTGAGCTGTAGTCAAAGGAGGGTTGGTCACGAGGGGCGACATGTGACCTGATTCAACATCACCTCTCTCCGAGTGAGAAGGTGATGAAGTATAAGTTGATTCTCCGTGGAATGAAACTGTTTCCCGTAGAGGGGAGACCGAGTGGATGGTTGGGGTTATTTCGACCACTGGACTGGTGGTCTTATGGTGGGTAGTCTGGCTGATTAGGCTTGGAACACCCTCAGATGCAGCACCCTCATCTGTCATTTGGACAGAGACGGGCCTTTCAGAGTCGATGGCCTTTTACTGCTCAACCTCTGCTCCCTCCCTCACTACAGATTTCTCTCTCTCACCAGTACCCCAAATATTTTCAATCACTGCATCTACACCCTCAATCTCACGCATACGCTCCTCACCATTGGACTGGTTAGGCTCAGTCGAATCTGACTGAGCCTCATCCAGATATATGGCCATTATGTAATCCCTTACCCTCTCTGTTTGAATGGCCTGATGAAGCAACGATAATGGAATGTCCATTACCGCAACATTTGCAGTGGCTGTTGGGATCTTTATTCGTTGAATGGAGGCCATGAAGTAGACGTCACCCTTATGGCATTCATGAATTTCCTCGTCCTGATCCATAGCATATTGAACGATGAGCTGAAGGAACCTTTGGAACGGAATGTACTTACGCCCTCTTTTAGTTCCTTTTTCTAGGACTGCCCTCTCTAGCTCCTCAAAAATAAACGTCACATAATCGTAGTGGCGATCAAAGGAGAACGCGACAAACATCGCGAGGACTTGGATAGAGGCCGAGTCATGGCCAGAGTGTTTGCGAGTGAAGAATTTGTTGATGATGTCAAACAGGACCCTCCAGTGGAACTGGTGATGCTTCGTCCGGATATCTGATGGCCTAGTGAGTTGGCCATCATATCCTATGGTCAGGATTTCTTGAAGGGTTTGGATGGGAGAAGGAATAGGGGCAAAGGATTATTTAGTGACTGAATGGTTTTCGGAGGGTAGGCGGAGAATATGGCGTATGGATTCAAGAGTGACTTTAATGGGAACAGAGTCGATTTTGGTGGTACAGTGAGGGTCGGCATCACTGATGAAAGTGAGACGATGCCAAAATTGTTGGAGGTAGATGATTGGTACGGAAATGGCAGAGGTAAGGGCGTAGAATATAGGGTGGCCTTTGAGTATATCAAACGTGATATCCTCGACTTCATGGCGTAGGGAAGAAAAGTCGAGCTGCCAGTTGTGAGGGGCAAACTTAACAAACTGGGTAGAAGGAAGAAGAGATTCTTCTGGCATCTGTGCATTGTTGTTGGGTAGCGGAGAATGCGGAAGGGTTAAAGAAATTTGAGGATCCATGAGTCCTGTAAACATGCAACAATGTTAGTATATCAGACTTGAAAGAATGAAGCATTGATACTAAGTCTGTGATAAGCGTGAATTTGAAACTGTCTATTTTGTTTAAAGCATCGGGTCTTTTATTAGTAAAATGTAAATTCTACTGAATAAAGTCCAAAGCCGATCGTTGAGAGACCAATATCAGAATAGACATTTTCACTCAAACACTTATCCTAACTCTAATCAATGGTGTATAGGACATGGAATATTTTTGTGAGTTTTGATTTTTTGAAAAAAATGCAAAAATGGAAAAATTTTAAAAAAATTCTAAGTGTTGAATTTCAGATGCACCGAAATTCAGATGAATGAGTGATCTGAATTCGGGTTCATGGGAAATTCGGTTGAGATGATCCGAATTTCTGGTGGGATAGAAATTCGGATGGAAATGATGCAGGAAATGAAAAACTATGAATGAAACTAAAGGTGGGGAACCGAAATTCGGATTAATCCGAATTTCGGATGATGAGAATGAAAAATACTTAGGAAATACACATAAATGAAAAATTCGGATGAGGACCGAATTCGGTTGGTCCGAATTCTGATAAAGGTCAAATGCTAAACACTTAGAAAATAAACATGAATGGCAATATTCGGATGAGAACCGAATTCGGATGGACCCGAATTCGAATGGACCGAGACAAAGACTTAGTTTGTATAAAACATACAATTGATATTACATGAGTGCATCCGAATTTCAGGTGAACTGAAATTCGGGTGGCACATATAATATACTTGTAAATAGTCTAAGGTTCTGTCTATTGATCTGAATTTCGGATGGGTCCATATTTGTGAACATTAAAACTGAAAAATTGCTTAAGTAGGATTCATACGAAGTTCGGATGATCCGAGTTGAAGACTTAGTCAATTTTGCAGTTAATGTGTTCATGCACATGCAACGTGAACAGTTCTAAAAATCCTTAAAAATGCATGAAAATGCAGATCCTAATGTTAAAACACATA
Organism: Centrapalus pauciflorus; assembly: GCA_020465985.1. Lineage (NCBI taxonomy): Eukaryota > Viridiplantae > Streptophyta > Magnoliopsida > Asterales > Asteraceae > Centrapalus > Centrapalus pauciflorus. Next base: position 14,494 of record JAANYP010008349.1, read on the forward strand.
AAGAGCATTTTATTGTACTACATTAAATGAAAACAAACTGATTTAGAGTCCTAAAAATGCTAAAAACCGAATGGAAAACCCTTTTAAAATTCAAAAATTAAAAAAACATGAAATAAGATGTTAGAAGCTAAAATAAAGCAATAAAATGATTACCTGGTGGTGCAGATGCAATAACATGCAAGAAAAATGAGTGAAAATGGTTGCCAAGTGATCTTTGAAGCTTGAAAGAGGATGGTAATGGCGGTGGTATGCGACGGTGTAAGAAAGAAGAAGAACATGAAATGTCTTAATGAAGAAGAAACCAAGTTCCCGCCTATTTAAATAGGCGGGTCGGGTCGGACATGAGATCCGCGCTTTTTATATCAAAATGGGTCAGTCGGTTTTCAAAAAAAAAAAAATAGAACAACCTGGGCTTAATGAATTGTTCCTAAGAACTAAAAATTAAAATAAAATAAAAAATTGAGCCCAATTAAAAAATCTTTTTGCATTTTCCTTTTAGAGTAATTACTAAGGCAAAATTAAAATGGTTTAACTCAACTAAATAACTAAACATAATCATAAACATAAAATAAAACCAACAGAAACTATTTTTGAGTTTTTCTATTAAACCACTAGCACAGATAAAATCTTTTTGACTTTTTAATAAATTAACACGCTAGTTAAAACATAAAATCTTTTTATGTTTTTCTGAAAGATTATATAAAATTAAAATTAAAAACTAAATTAATATACTACATCCTGAAATTACTCCCCCTCAATTAAACAAATATCATTTCAGATCAAAACTTTTGAACCTTTTGACCCACTGAAATGCAGACAAACCTGGAAACAGTAGCTTCCCACTCAACTATGAACAATTCACATAGCAAATTTCAGGACCATTAATCATTAAAAATATACATAGATGAAGAAATATTGAACTTAATTTTGTAACACAACCTTTTAAATTTAAATAACATGTATTTTCTAAAAAAAGGAATTTCAAGCACGTATGTTTGAAATAGAATTATTTTAGAACATGTCTGAAGTTTAACTAGAAGGTGGATTCAACATGCTGATATGTGATACTAAAAACTGAAAACGAGGTTCGTCTAAAGCCTTAGTAAAAATATTAGCTAGATGATATTCTGTGTCTACAAAATACAATTCAATTGTTCCCTTTTCTACGTGATCTTTAATCAAATGATACCTGATGTCTTTGTGTTTCGTCCGTGAGTGTTGCACGTGATTGCAAGAAATAGCAATTGCACTTCTAGAATCACAGTATATTGGGATATTAGTGAGTGAGAATCCATAATCACGTAACTGTGTTCTCATCCACAGCACTTGAGAGCAACAGCTTGCGGCTGCTACATACTCACTTCTGCTGTGGATGTGGAAACACAATTCTGCTTTTTGGAGGACCAACTCACCAGTCTGTCACCCAAAAACTGTATTCCGCCTGATGTGCTTTTCCTATCAACTCTATAACCTGCAAAATCATCATCTGAAAAATGCGGTAAGATCAAATTTGGTTCCCTTTGGATACCAGATACAAATATCGGGTGTACCCTCAAGATAACGAAAAATGCGTATTACCGCAGTTAGGTGTGATTCTTTTGGGTCGGCCTGAAAACGAGCACAAAGACATGTTGAAAACATTATATCTGGTCTACTAGCCGTAAGATACAGTAAAGATCCAATCATTCATCTGTAAGTTGTATTGTCGACACTTTTCCCGGCAGGATCAGTGTCTAACTTACAGTTTGAAGACATGGGAGTTGCGATACTCGTGCAAGAGTCTAACTTATACTTCTTGAGAATGTCAAGAGTATATTTCGACTGGTTCACAAGAAACCTATTTTCAAGTTGTTTGACTTGTAATCCGAGGAAAAAGTTCATTTCCCCCATCATACTCATCTCAAACTCCATTAGGGATGAGAAATCTGTACGGATGTTACAGTCAGTAGATCCAAATATAATATCGTCGACATATATTTGGACTTGCATTATGTGTTGGCCTTTCTTTTTAGTGAACAATGTTGTGTCCACCACACCTTTGCTGAAACCACCGGAGATAAGAAAGTTAGAAAGATTGTCATATCATGCTCGAGGTGCTTGTTTCAAACCATAGAGGGCTTTGTCTAGCACATAAACATGGCCTGATTTATGTGTCCTTGAGTTCACCGTTCAGGAAGGTAGTTTTGACGTCCATTTGGTATTCATTGAAGTCTTTGTGTGCCGCGTACGCCAAGAAGATTCTGATTGCTTCTATTCGTGCAACTGGAGCGAAGGTATCGTCATAATCTATGCTTTCTTGCTGTCGGTAGCCTTTGGCGATAAGTCTTGCTTTATTTCTTACTAGGATGCCGTTTTCATCTCGTTTGTTCTTAAAAATCCACTTTGTTCCGATTATGGTTCGGTCTTTGGGTTTGGGAACTAACCGCCATACTTTGAGCTGTTCAATCTGGTTGAGCTCTTCTTGCATTGCCACAATCCAGTCTGGGTCTTTCAAGGATTCATCCACACGAGCAGGTTCTATCATGCTAAGGAATGACGCAAAGAGACATTCATTAGCAGATGCCCTTCGAGTTTGGACAACGATAGAGAGATCACCAATGATTTGTTCGGTTAGGTGACTCCGGGTCCATTTAGTCTCATGTGAAAGGGGTGAACAAGATGGAAGCTCAGTGGTGAGTGTTGGAATGAATGACGAGTCATGGTCAATGGTTTCCAATGAAGGTACCACTGGTTCCGGTTCGGCTTGATCAGTTAAAGGGATAATGTTTGGCATAATGTGTGAGGGCATTTCCTGAGACGATTCAACTGGAGATGTGTCTGTGGATGAAGTGGATGGTGGAGGATATTGAGTGGTAGGTGGATCAGATGGAGTTTGTTGCGCAGTTGAATCGTTTGACGTGTTAACTACAGAAGAAGAAACATTAAAGGTATTAGCACTAGAACCAAAAAATTCTACATAAAACGTATCCAATAAATTAACTAAATCAGAAGGAGAAAAAGAAGATTGTGAAGAGTCTCCAGGCATTGGTGTAATGCGTGGTCCTGATTAGTCAACTTCGGGTGCCAGTTCAGCCATTTCATCGAATATGACATGCACACTCTCATTGACTGTCCTGGTGCAAGTGTTGTGTGCGCGATATGCCTTCGAGTTGGATGAGTATCCAATGAAGATCACTTCATCCGCCTTCTCGTTGAACTTCCGTAGGTTGTCATTGTCGTTAAGCACGTAGCACCTGCAACCAAATACACGTAAGTACTTGATAAAATGAACTTTATTTAAAAAGAGTTGGTAGGGAGTTTTATTGAAGCGCTTATTGATTACAGAGCGATTCTACGTGTAGCAAGCTGTTGACATAGCTTCGGCCCACAAGAATAGAGGTAGCTTTGAGTATGTCAGCATTGTGCGAGCAGCTTCCACGAGGGTACGGTTACGCCTCTCCACGATTCCATTTTGTTGAGGTGTTCTAGCTGCTGAAAACTGATGATGAATACCTTTGGATCGAAGGAAGCTCTCAACTACCGAATTCTTGAATTCCGTGCCGTTATCAGATCGGATTGATTGAACAGACAGCTGCTGTTGGGTTTCGACACTCTTAATAAAATCTATAATCTCATGAGCTATCTCATCCTTGGATTGCAAGAATTTAACTCAGGTATATCGCGAATAGTCATCGACGATAACCAACACGTATCGCTTCCCAATTATGCTTTGTGTTCGCATGGGGCCGCATAAATACATGTGAAATGATATCTTCATATGTTAATTCTGGAAGTCCTTTCACCAGTTGTTTCGACGCCAACTTGTTTATATTATTGAAGTTCAGATGGGATAACCTATGGTGCCATAACCAAGAGTCTTTTGAAGAGGCTTTTGATAGTAGGCAGATGCTATCCTTAACCATAAGCTTGGCTACGTCGATAGTGGAAATGTTAGAGCTTCGAGAACCGGATAAAATTTATTTTCCATCAATACTCTTAACACTACAGTTCTTAGCCCTAAATGTAACCTCTAGCCATTTATCGCAGAGTTGTCCTATGCCAAACAAATTATGAGATAACCCCTCAACATAGTCAACATCCTTGATGACTAGATTATTTAAGACCAAATCTCCGTATCCTTTTATATGAGCATGATTATTATTCTCGAATTTGACTGTCCCACAATACTATTATACTATGTTGGACAACAACTCTCTCCTCCCAGTCATGTGCTTAGAGCAACCCGAATCCATATACCAGATGGATTTTGCCTGAAAAGAAAAGTGTATACAATGAAAATCTATAGGCATTAAACACATCCATCGAAAATTAATATGCAAACCGTGTTCTGAACCGAGATGTTCAGAAAAGATGCCGATTTTAAACCGGGTCCTGAGCTGAGTGCACAGAAGCCAAACATGTCGGTTTAAGCATAACCGACAAGCAGAAGAACGGGTCCTAGTCTTAGATAACTGGAAGCCAATTCAATGAAGTGCGGTTCTTGATCTGAAGTAACCAAGAACCATCTGCATTAAAATCACACAAATTTGGGTACCCATCTTAGGATGGGTCCTTTTGGGTTAGGTGTTCCAGGAGAATATGGCACGCGTACAGTCTTAGGACCCATTTAGCAGTTATGTGTGGACTGAATGCAGAGCCTTTTGGAATCCATTTACGATTGGATTTTACACGCTTTGGAACCTTAGGCCATGAAATTACCTTCGGTTTTGGACTATTTGAAACTTGTTTAACATTTGCTTTGGGTTTGGACCTAGGCAAAGTACAAGTCTCAGTTATTGTGGCTGATGATGCAGTATTTTTTTTTTCTTTTTCCGAATTCTTTTAACAAGATAAGGCACGAAAGCATTCATTTCAGGTACTTGACGTCTAAAACGAGTTGGACATAATTTAAACAAGTCGCCAAACGAATACTTAAAACAAGAACCAGAATTCAATACATCATTACAAATATTGTTTTCAGAGATTACATGCAAACTGTCTCTACAAACAAATTCATCTGGCATTACAGCCTTCTTCACAAAAAAACTAGAAAAATCTTGCATGGTCATTTTGGGCACTCTTCTCACATGATCTGTAGGAACAAAATGATGAGAGTCAGTACATATGGAAAACTTAGACTTTGAAAAGTTTACTTTTCCTTGGTGAGTGGGTTTCTTGTAGGACTTAGATTGACTTTGAGCCTTCTTTGAAACCTTGGCTTTTGAAAGATTTGGAGCACTCACCTTCACAACTGACAGAAGAAACTTCAACTTTGGCTTTAACTTTTTTCGACGATGTGAGAGGGGCGTTGATAGGATGAGAAACTTTTGGGGCGTTTAAGTGAGAAAATACACTTTTTGAAACCATGTCAAAATTTTCTCTGTAGATGATTAATTCTACATTTCGATGAAAACTTTGATTTGCCAATTTTTCCTCACTCCTGAGAAGAGCTTCTTGATAATCAAGATCTTTCTTTCGAGTTGTCTTTAATTCCTTTTCTAAAACTTTGATTTTACGTTGAAGAACTTTTGTAGGAATGTAAAGATGAGGGATTGGTTTAACCGGTTCTGCGCTCATTTTAGCCTCTGAATAGCCAGACAAGAAGTCCTCCTCTAGAGTAGGTACTCTATAGGGATAACTTTCATTTAGTTATTCATATTTAAAAGACATTTCTTTTCTTTGTTTTCACTTCGTTTCTCATCCTCTTGGGTTAGAACTTCTTCTGAAGTTTGATAAATGAAAGACTTCAACCCAGCGCCCATATATCTCATGTCATAAAAAAGAGGTAAATCTTGTTGAACCTTTTCCAAATACTAAGGATTTTTAAAACCAATTCCTTGTTTGGAATGATAAAACCTAGTCTCTTTGGGTTGGTTTAAATGAATAGTTTGTTTAGTTTGACCCCGTTTTAGAATATCATCATCTAGGATTTTATTCGTCAGTACAAACCTATTCTTTCTTATTCTATCATTTTGTATTTTTCCAAACTGTCTATGTTTTCCATGCTTACAGACTCTAAGCGTTTTGAAAGAACAGATATTTCTGATTTTAAAGAGTTCTTTTCATCAGTGAGTTTATCCATACAAGATTCAAGGTACGTATTCCTATCCTCAACATCAACTTTTCATTAACATCTTCTTTATCACCTCATGGTTGTTTAACCATTTCTTTTCATATACGTCTAATATTCTTTTAAGGATTGGGCTAGATGTTCAGCCTTGACACACTTTTCTTTTTCTGCATTTAGCCTAGCTTCTAGCTCAAGTATTTGTGTGTGCAAGTTACATTCATTTTGTACAGATAAATTATTTACAAACTCATGAATGTAAAAAGAATGTACATTGTGTGCATCTGAATCTGACGTGGAGCATTCATCATCCCCGGACTTGGCCATCAGACAGGCTGTTGGATCTTGCTTTGTCTCTCTCTCGACAGCCGTGTCTGATTCTGAGTCAGATGTAGTCGCATAATCAGCTAGTCCAATGCGGTCAACCATGTAGCAATTTTTGCCACTTCCTCTACCTCGTCTAAGTCAACATCATCCCAGTAATCTTCTTGAGTGACAAGGGCCATTGCATTAGACCGTTTCTTCCCTGCCTCCAGCTTCCTCTCATAGTACCCAACATCACGTTGAAACTGATTTTTACATTCCCGACCAAAGTGGCCTGGTTTCCCACATTTGTAGCACAGATGATCATTAGTTGCCTTAGGCTCATCAGCTCTGGGCCTATCATCTCTTCTTTAAGCCGGCCTCTTGTCAGCTCGACGAGGTTCACGGCTATCGTCCCTATGATTATCTCGACGATCATAATCCCTCTGATCGTCTCGTCTCACATCCCGTCTATCATCCCGATGATTGTAATCTCTTCTATCATGTCTCCGATCATCACGTCTATCGTCACGCCTATCATAACAGTGATCATCTCGATAGTCTCTCTGATCATCATATCTCCTGTCATCTCTATCATCTCTCCTCCAATCATCCCTCTAATCATCTCTCCTGTCATCCCTTCGATCATCTCTCCTGTCATCCATTCTATCGTCAGGGTATCTCCGCAGTCCAGTGTCATAACGAAGCTGATTGTTTGTCTTGTTTTGAGAAAACCGTCTTTGTTGAAGTTGATTTGACCATAAGGCAATCTGTTCTTGAATGGTTGCCTCTTCTTCATCATATGGCTCATGCGGTGGTGATGCATATCTGCATTAAGAGGATGATGAACCTTGAGCATAGTAAGGTGCAACAAATGAGTTCGGTTGGAGTGCAGGAGAGAGTGTCTTGCTGGAGAGTAGGGCCAAAAAGTCAGCTGGTTTGATGCCTGAGTTGGCTGATAGTAGCAAGGATGTCAAGGTGTTTGCCATTTGCTTCTGTTGATCCACATCCCCTTGATATTTCTTGAGTTCCTTGAATACCACATTGATTAAAACATTTGGAATGTCCAGAACTCGTCTTGTGGCTAGGCATGCAACTTGCCATTCTGGGGCCAGGGAAGCAAAGAATTGGATGTTGGTGTCATCCTTATCCTTTTTGATGTGCAATTTGTTCAATTCATTCAGAACTACACAGAACCTCGTGAAGGTACCATGAAGAGACTCCCCATCTTTGGCTCTGAACTCAGTAAACTTGGCTTTGGCTTCTTCAATCTTAGACGTGTCATCGAGATCTGCCCCAAGCATTTGTACCTCCAATTCAACCCACATCTCTACCATTTTATCAGCCTATTGTCTATCCCTCTCTGCTTCAGTGTTTGGTTCACGAACAGTCCTGGATGCTAGGACTAGAGGATCGGCATCTGGCCTTGCAGGTAATTCCCGGTAGTAGAAAACCGATCCTTCTGTTAAAGATTGAAGGAGCAGATTTCCCATTGATTGCATGCCAACATATTTGAGAAACCGTTGTTTGCATTGTTCATACTCATCGGGATAGAGAACAGGTTGTCTGTTCTCTGATCCAAGAACAAGGGCCTCTCTTGACATGATGGATAGTGATGATTAAAAAAATGAAGATCTTTTAAAGTGGAAACTGAAATTCGGATTATCAGAACTCGGATGAACAGTAGTTCGGATGAACAGTAGTTCAGATGAACAGTAACTCGGATGAAGTTTGAAAATTTGGATGATTAGGAATTCGGATGAACAGTGGAAATCGGATATTCAGAAATTCAGATGAACAGGAAAACTCGGATGGACTTATAATTCAGATGAATTAAAGTCTGATGGACCGAACTTTGATGGAATAAACTCGGATGGAACGAATTCGGTTGAATCGGATTGGATGAAACTTTGAGAAACTTCGGACGGATCGAAATTCGGGTGAACAGTAGAACCTTGGATGGAACTTAGAAGAAATTCAACTCTGATTAGCTGAATTCGGTTGATGAGCCGAAGTTCGGATGGTCCGAGTTGGTTTTGAAAATTGTTAAAAATTAGGAACAAGTAATTTTAACCATCCGAAAAATGTTTTAACTAAATTTTGGAAGATCCAAATTTTAGGTGATCCCGAAATTTGGTCCGAGATTTGTTAAAAATTTGGTCCGACTTGGTCTGAAATTTGATCCGAGTTGGTCCGAATTTTGATCCGAGATGGTCTGAATTTTTGCAGTTACAATACTTCCAAATTTTCAGAATATATATTAAAATGCAGTTTAAAGCCTGAAAATAATTTCTAAATGTTTAGATTAATTTTTAAAACACTTTTTGTGAATAACTATTAACCAAAACACCTAAAAATCTAGGAATTTTGAATGACAACCGAAACTAAAACCCAAATATCTGTGGATGATTTTCAGAAGATAATCAATTAAAACGTGTAAAGATTGAACTTAAAATGCTCGAAATCAATACAAAAGTAATAATAGATGATTATAAGATGGAAAAACACAAAAAAACAGAATATTTAAAAGGGATTTAAAATCAAACCGAGAGTTTTTTGAAGATGAACACGAAGAACACGAGTTGTTGAATCCAAAATCAGTTGAAATCTACCGGCTGGCTCTGATACCAATTGTTGATACCAATTGTTGTTATTGAATCCCAGTAATAATCAGCACTAGTGCAAATGATTTCAGCAATAATCAAGACAAAATGAATGATTTCACTCAACTATTGAAATGAATATTGAAGAAGAATGTCAGAGAAAAAGCGGCGACTCAAATTGCTTTTCTGAATTGTGATTGTTAGTGTGTGGGAAACCCTAGGTGGGGTTTCCCTTACATCATTTAATTCAACTATCAAAGTATTACAAACCAGCCCCTCAACTTCTAAATCTAAGGAGAATTACAAATAAAAGGAAAGACTAGAAATAAATTACATGGAAATATTACTAATTAATTATTACAAAATAAATTCCACAAGATCGAAATTTAAAATCTAAACAAAAGGTATTGTGGACCAAAAGTGTTATTTAATAGAGTGTAAATTTAAAAAAAGTAATCATTGTAAATTTCTTGGAAATGAGCAAAAAGATTTGGTAACATAAAATGGTGAGTATTTTGGTTAGATGTATTTTTTTTTGGGTAAAACTTGAGAAGTGAGCTACAATTTTGGGTATTTTTGTAATAATCCCTTATTTTATTTCATGATAAATGATTACAACAAGTACAAGACTTAATCATGTAGAGATTCTATTTGGCTAATCTTCCTTCACAAAGACGATGTGTGATAAATAATAATTAAAGAGCTAGCTGTCTTTTTTATCCTTATCCCATCCGAAGCCTTCAAGCATAACAATCTCCTAGTTATAGGCTTCAAAACACAAACAACTGTGCTCCACTGTATCCTTCTGTACTCATGTAAATACCAGTTGATCTTCAGAACAGCTCCTCCTAGTTACCACCAGCCTTCTCAACAGTTGTGTCATAGATTTGGTGAACGTATCTGTTGGATTCTTCACACCTAAGATAGTTTTTAGATTCATAGTATTATCATTGATTAGACCCCTGATACAATCTTAAGTTAGCAACAGTTACATTTGAATTGATTTGTTGTGACAAGTTTGGCGAAGTATATGTTGAGGGGTTTAAAGTGTCAATCCATAAACTTTCATCCTAGTTGTAAGAAAAGATCAGATGATATACTCATTTTTCTCAATCTCTCTCTCTCTCTCTCTCTCTCTCTCTCTCTCTCTCTAACCACGATTCTCTTTCACATCATTTCTAGAAATCACAAATCTGCAAGGAAAATTAGGAGAAATCAAAGTTGCAAGCATCTAAACAAGGATCTATAAATATTTTAAGGTAAGAATTACATTTTAATTGGGAATTTTGCCAAGAATAGTCACGGTTGGCATAAACTTATTATGAACATTGACTTTGTTTTATAAATGGATGTGTGTTAGGCACAATAAAGCCTCAATCAAACCTGTTCTATATCATAGGGGGAGATTATTAATCAAACATGTTTGATGTATAATTGAAGGCCTGCTAATGCCTTATTGAAACATGATAAATGATTTTCAATATTAGTCAAAGCTGCTCACCCTGTTACATTAGTTGTAACTTAGGCAGATTGCCCAAACTGTCCTATTCTGTTGGACAGACTTAACATAAACTGTCTAAGCTGCTCATACCTGTTGAGCAGCTTGGACCAAAACAAAGTGTTCTATTCTTTGTGAACAGATGTTGTACTTTTTAAACAGGTTATACAAATTATGGAATTTGTTTCCATGTCATCATGTATTTTCTTGGATGAAAAGTTCAGTTTGCAAGTCGAAGACAAAATAGAAAATCAGAAGCTGCTTACACTACCCAAGCTGTTCTGATACATGAAGACAAAGCAGATATTTGAAATGGGTGACAGACCATTTCTTATATCAAAATGGCTATACAAGAATTGGGACAGGATTAAAATTGTCAGAATGTGCAGAAAAGCAGTTTTATCTTTTTGGAAAGACACTCCACTATCTCTGCATCCAATGAGGAAGGTTCACCAGTATTCTCAGAGAGAGTATATAAAGAAGCTTCTAAGGAATGTGAGATAACCAATAAAGAGATATCCTGAACGTGCAAAGAATTGTGTTTTCATGCATGCAAAGTCTGCTTAGAATAAAACAGTTGAGTGTGTCCAAGCTATTCTTGTTCAAGCTGTCTCTCTGTCTTGTAAAATCAGTGAGTCCATCTTATTGAGTGAATTCATTGTAATTGGTCTTAGTCTGTCTTAGATTAGTTGTCTATTTGTTGTTTTGTCATCTCAGTATTCCGCAGTTCAAACTTGTTTGTAATTAACACTTGTTGATATATACATACAAACATTGAGAAAGTGTGTTGATAGCTGTATTCACCCCCCTCTACAACTTACAAGAACATACTAGGGAAACCTTTTGGGACCTACAATTTGTATCAGAGCAGTTTAGAGTGTGTGTTAACTCTAGATCTCTCACTACTCCCTATTTCCCACCATGGACAACAGTGCTGCCAGTTCCTCTTCCTACTATGACAATGGGTCATTGACAAAACCTTCCAAGTTCAATCATCAGAACGTTTCTGGCTGGAAGTGCAGAATGACGTTCTATTTAGAGATCCTGGATGTACAACTACCAGAGATAGTGATGGAAGCACTAGTACAAAATATGCCATTCGTCACGCTAAAAAACTGTGACCATAGACTTTTGGCCACAATTTTATTTTTCATTCAAATCGTGACCCAAGGTCGCATCACTTTTGGTACCTTATGGCTACATTTATTATTCGTGACTAAATCATATGTAAAACCGTGGCCATAGCGTAAAACCGTGGCTATATGGTAACAATTTCTCTATAGTTGTGGTCTATATTTTTTAGTAACCATAACCATAAAATACTTTTAGCCACAATTTGTTTTAACACTATGACAGTTGGATATATTTAGACACACATATACAATTAATCTATGGCGTTAACATTCTAACAGACACGCATGAACAAATAAACCGTGGCCACCTGGTAAATTTATACACACATAATCAGCTAAACAGTAACTATTTGAGACATTTAAACACACCCCATGAATGAAACTGTGACATTTGGTTATATTTTGACGCACATAAACTATTAAGTGTGACCATTGATACATTTAGACATGCATAAATAATTAAACAGTGACCGTCGGGTACATTTAGACACACATAATTAATTAAAATGTGATCATTAGTTGCAATTGGACATACATAAAGTATTAAACCGTGACAATTGGTACATTTTGACACGCAAAAATAATTACATCGTGACCATACCATTATTTTAGTCACATAATAATTCGTTGATTCATGACAATTGTTTAATTTTAGACACATATAATAAACAATACCATGACCATAAAGGATTTATAGTTACTTATTTCTTTCTAATCGTGACAATTGGTAACTTTTAGAGACATTCAACAATACAATCTGTGACCATTAAATACTTATCGTCACATTATATTTCTTTTAAAATCACTATTGTTCTTTTTAGACACGTGTAAAAAATTAAACCGTGACAATAAGTTATCTTTTATTACTTATAAATTAAAACATAATAGAGGGTATTTATCCTGTAAAAATAATAAATTGTATTATTTTTTTTATAATAATGGGTTGTATTTATCTTTTTCAATAAATTAATATAAATTACGATTTACTTTATATATAATATAATACTTATATATCTTATTTACAAATTAATATGTATGTATTAAAAATAAAAGAGTGTGTTTATCGTTTTAAAAATTAAAAATTATATTTATCTTTTAATAATTTATATTTAAAAGTAATATAGTGTATTTATTTTTCTTAAATCGTGACATAAAAAATACTTATAGTGATATGCTTTTTTAAACTATAAACAATAATTACTTTTAGCTACACAAAACAAATTATAACGTGACCATATGAGATTATAGTTACTTTTTTTTTTCTTTAGATGAATGTTGTTTACTTTTAGACATTCATAAGAAACTAAATTATTCTAGTTATAATGATTTTATTTTACCATGACTATTGTTTACTTTTAAAGATTTCAAAAAAAAATAATTTGTAGCCATTGAATACCAGTAGTCATGTTCGCTTTTATAAACTGTGACAACAAAACTACTTATAGTGACATGCTTTTTTAAATGTGACCATTTATTACGTTTATCCATACATAACAAATTAAGTCATAGGCATAAAATACTTATTTTCACTTTTTTTTACCATGACTATTGTTTACCTTAGACACATAAAATAAATCTAGTCGTAATGTTTAATTGCTTAACTATTAATAGTCGTTTGTTTGCTTTTTAAAAACCGTGACAAAAAAAAACTTATGGGGACATTTTTTCACTTAAACCATGACCACTGATTACTTTTAGTCACTACAAACCAATTCTTCGTGTGACCATAAAATGCTTATAGTCACTGTTTTTTTCTTTTATCATGAAAACTGTTACTTTTACACACTAATAAGAAATTAACTAAACCATGATCATTGAAAAAATATAGTCACAATATTTTTTTTATCATGACTATTGTTTACTTTTAGTTACATAAAAACAATAAACCGTCACCTTTAAATATTAATAGTCACAAATTTGTTTAATCCGTGACAAAATATATTGAAATTTATTTTTAATATGTGAGATTGATAGTTTTTAGTCACAAAACAAATTAAATCGTGATTTGAATGTACTTATAATCATATCTTTTTCATTTTACTATTACTATTGTTTACATTTAGACACACATAAAAACGTAATCTGTCACCTTTAAATATTAATAGTCACATGCTTGTGTGTCTTAAACTGTGACCAAAACATAATCATGGTGATATGTTTTTTTTCTTAAACCGTGATTATTAATTACTTTTATATACATAAAAGAAATTAAATCGTGAGAAAAAAAAATACTTAGTCACATTTTTCTCTTTTATCATGAATATTGTATACTTTTACACACACATATGAAACTAACCCGTGACTGTAAAGTACTTATACTCACAATAATTTTCCTATTTCATGACAATTGTTTACTTTTGGACACACTTAATGCACTAAATCATGACCATTAAACACTTACAGTCACAATGTTTTTCTTTTACCATACGTGGCTAATGAACTCCACCCTTTGGTCACACAAAGCGATTTTGTGACCAAATAAGTTAGCCTTCTATCACAGTTTATTCATGTGACTAATTCCACCATATAATTTAGACTCATACAATTAGACTTCAGGGTGTCCTTTGGTCACCGAAAGAGATTTCCGTGACCATATACATATTTATCGTCACAGTTAATAACCATCACAAGATTATTATAGACATCAAACAAATAACTGTGACAAACGATGACATTTGGTAACAATGTGGCAACCGTGACAAGTCTTTGTCACGATCCTTATGTTAAACCGTGGCTTAAGGTTTGAATGTGATTTGCAATGGTCCCAGTTTTTGAGATAAACTGTGGCTATCATAATAATAAAAGTTCATATATGACCATTTAGTCACGTCAATAACAAAACTGTGGCTAAGCAGTTTCGACAAAACCGTGACCATAGGTCATTTTTGTACTAGTGAAGGTCCCTATGTGCCAACTTCTGTTACTACTATAACTCCTGCTGCTGAAGGAGCTGTTCCTCAAATCAGGACCATTGCAAAGGCAAATGCTTAATGGCCTGATGAAGACAAACGTCTGGTTGCTCTTGATGCAAAGGCCAGGAACAACCTTGTTATCTCTCTACCTGGTGATGTGTTCAAACAGGTTGAGAAGATGAAGACCGCAAAGAAATTTGGGATACTTTGTGTAGCGTCTATGATGGTCCCACTATCACATTGGATAACAGGATCAACAATCTTGTTAGACAATATGAGCTGTTCTTTGCAAAGCCAAAGGAGTCACTCACTGAAACCTACACTAGGTTCACTGCCTTGATAAATGATTTCAAAGCTGTTGGGATCACTAAAGACACCTTAACTTTGGTGAACAAATTTTTGGACATACTGCCTGAGGAATGGAATTAATTCTCTACTTGTAACATCCGGAATCTAGCAGCAGATACGTGTAATTTACTTATTGGCTTTAAGAGTTACCTCGATGAGTTGGTAAGTTATAACTGATTAATTGCACGTGAATTGGTAAAGTAGATTGCTATTACGTGTAACTTTAATCGGTTGAGATAATAACCGGTCTAATAGTAATTGGGGATTTGGGGTTGTTTTAATGAGTTAACTAACATTCTAAACCCGTGCTGTTAATTAGAGATTTATTGGAGTAACGGTTGTTTACCTAGTGATTAATGAGTGTCGTACCCGTTTTAATTGAGTTCGGGACCGGAAACGTATATATATCGCTTTAGACTTCCTTTTTCGTTCATTTCACTGCAACTCAAGTGCATATATGTGTGTGCGTATCCAGCTGAAACCAGAGAGGGAGCCAAAGGGCAGATTACAGCAACCATAACTGAGAAATCAGCTTCATCATCATCTCGGCAAGCTATAACTCAAATTCGAGAAGGGAGGAACGTGTTGAGGTTAGTAATTCGCGTGCAATTCAGTTAGAATATTATGTTAACTAGTTAGTGGGTGTTGGGGTTGGATTATAACCCCTAATATGTGTAAAATCGAGTTGGGAAGAGGATTCCCATAGCTGTATAAAAACAGAGCATAACCTGCTCTGTTCGTCGCCGCATCGCGGCCGCGCCCTCTGGTCGCGCCCGCGATCAGGGTAAGGCGGCTAAGGGTGGTCTTTGGTAGTAGAATGCGGCCGAGAGGTTAATCGCGGGTCGGGCGAGCACGGGCGTGCTCGTATGAGCCCGGCCGCGATAGGAAGGGCAGCGCTGGGGTCATCGCGCCCGCGATGGCTGGCCGCGACGAGGAGCCCGCGACCACGATCTCGGTCGCGCTCCTGGCCGCGCTCTTGGGTCATGGCTTGTTAATTATCTCGAGCTAATAAGTCCAGTAGTATAGTCATTATGAGTTCAGTAGCTAGTCGTTACAGTGTAGTTGTATTTATTGTTGCCAGGATTTCGTAGCTAAGCATGGGACCGATAGAGACCGCTGTCGATAGCGAGATTGTAGTCATGCTTCAGGTGAGTTACTTACTTGTTGTTTACTATCCGGGTCCAATGCGGATCCTTTTTCACGTTGATACTCGTTAGCACAGAGCAGAGCACGTGGTTCACGCGTACTGGTGTGGTGCGCACAGTTGAGAGGCTTGTTGGGTCATTCCCAACTCAGAGGTCCTGACAACCCACTACTTTGTGGAGTGGGCTATGCAGGCTATTTCGGGTCGCTCCCGATGAGGCGTCGGGCAGTTGAGGGCGGCCGCATGTTGATTATTAGTCGTTATATTGTGCTAACTATTCATAAACTGTTTTAAAGTTGTTTATAGCAACTCACCAGGTTTCCGCTGACTGTTGTTTTAACTGTGGATCTCAGGTACGAGGACTGAGGCTAGGGATACAGCAGCCAGTAGCCGAGACCCGCCACGTGGACAGTAGTTAGTGACTACTTTCGTAAGTAGTCTTGATGTTTTGTGGTTTGGCTTATTAGCCAGTGACTTCTGGATGACTGTAACCTTTACTTATGTTGTGGTTGCCTGACGTTACTGACGGGGGTTGGTTCCCGTCTTGTGTTACTTTATGTCTGATGTTGATATTTAGTAGTAATTAGCTGTTTAACCCTTGATGACGCTGCCTATGATGTGATGACGTGGACTGTAAGTCCTATGTGGCATTAGTCGTAAAAGTAGGGTGTTACAGCTTGGTATCAGAGCATTAGTTTAAGGTTTAAGTATCATTAGTGATGCTTAGGCTTAAACCAGTGTCTAGATCCTCGGCTTGATCTCTGATGAGTAGGTCTAAGAAATTCTAGACTTATATTATTATCGTTATAGTAATATTGTTTGTATTATGCAGAGACCTTATGGCAGATGAGCAGAGACCTGAGGGTCCCACTAGGGGACGAGTGTCTGATGAGGAGTTCGCCCGGCGACTGCAGGAGGGCTATGAGAAAGGCCGTGCTGAGGGTATACAGTCCCAGACTCAGAGTACAGTCGGGGGCAGAGATTCAGGAGCCAGCTCATCACGAGGGGTGGGCAAGGGATGTAAGTATAAGGAGTTCCTTGCTGCACACCCGCCAAAGTATCACGGCGAGCCCGGGGCCGTAAAGGCCATGTACTGCTTACAGGATATTGAGATGGCCTTCCTTATTACAGGATGCCACCTGGATCAGATGACGACCTTCGCCAGTGCTCAGTTACGGACTAGCGTGCAGCAGTGGTGCCGTACGGTCAGAGATATGATGGGAGATGGACCAGCATATGAGATGACATGGAGCCAGTTAAGGGCTCGTTTTGAGGAGCAGTACTGTCCCGAGGACCGGAGGGCTCAGTTAGAGATTGATTTTCTGACAATATTCCAGGGACAGCGATCGGTTGATGAATACGAGAAGATTTTCATCGATTTGAGTTTGTTTGCACCTCTTCAGATTAGTACAGAGTCCCGGAAGATTAATAGATTCATGATGGGCTTGCGTAAAGAGGTCCGAGAGTTCATTGACACCGGTTACATTCCTACCTACGCCAGGGCAGTTGAGTTGGCTCGTAGGCGGGAGAAAGAGTTGTCTCACCGAGATCCAGTGGTAGAGCAGCCGCGAGTTACCCAGTCAGCCGGATAAGGAGGCGGGTCTGATAGAGGTAGGGATAGAGATCGGGACAGAGATAGTCGTTCTAGCCAGTTTTAGCCAAGGGGTTACGACCGTCGGCGTCGAGTCAGAGAGAGGCGATAGGCAGAGGGATAGGTCTTCACAGAGATCAGATCACAGGCCCGATGATAGGGGCAGTCGTTTTGGTGGGTCCGAGCAGAGGGGAGGAGCGTCGAGTTCGGGGTCAGTTAATAGGGAGCGGTTTTGTAGGAGGTGCCGTCAGAGGCACACCGGGGAGTGTGACCCCCGCCACGTACGTTGCTTTCGTTGTGGCCAGCCTGGCCACACCCAGTCAGGATGTAGTTCGAGAGACCCGCTCTGCTTTAATTGCGAGCGACCTGGTCACCAGTCGAGAGATTGCACAGCTCCACGGCAGGGAGAGTCGAGGCCTCCCGCACAGGGTCAGAGTTCTGCTGGTTCATCTGCTCGTAAAGATATGTTCCGCCAGCCAGAGGCCGAGTTTTTCAGTTGACAGCAGAGGAGGCTCGAGATACAGCTGACGTGGTTTCGGGTACGTTCATTCAAAATGGTCATAGTGCCCGAGTGTTGTTTGATTCCGGGGCGAACCGTTCTTTTGTTTCAATTGCCTTTACTGCTTCGCCTGTTGAGCTGTCAGAGCCATTAGTCATAGAGCTTGCTGATGGCAGTGCTTCTGTAGTTAGGCATGTTTATGCCCAGTGTACCTTAGAGATAGACGGTTATCCATTTAGGATTGAATTGTTACCTATATAGATCAGTAGTTTTGATGCCATAGTAGGTATGGATTGGTTAGCTTCTCAGCGTGCTGACATTGCTTGTTCCAAGAAGATCATTCGACTACTGGTCTCTGAGGATCGTGTTATTACTGTGTACGGAGAGCGCAGTAGGGGCAGTGTTGGCCTCATTTTTGCGATTCAGGCCAGTTGTTGTTTAGCCAAGGGTTGTTCCTCCTTCCTAGCATATGTAGTTGATGTGAAGAAGGAGAAGCAGAGTATAGAGGCCGTTGACATCATTTCTAAGTTCCCCGATGTGTTCCCTGAGGAGCTACCTGGTTTGCCGCCAGACAGACTGGTAGAGTTTCGTATAGAGCTGGTGCCAGGTGCTACTCCCATTGCACGCGCACCCTATCGTTTGGCTCCTACCGAGATGAGGGAGCTGATGAGTCAGTTGCAGGAGCTGTTGGACCGTGGTTTCATCCGACCGAGTACTTCACCGTGGGGTGCTCCGGTTCTCTTTGTGAAGAAGAAAGATGGGTCGATGAGGATGTATATAGATTATCGCGAGCTCAATAAAGTGACGGTGAAGTACCGTTACCCTCTTCCGCGAATTGATGATTTGTTCGACCAGTTGCAGGGAGCCAGTGTGTTTTCGAAAATTGATTTACGCTTGGGAGATCATCAGCTGAAGGTTTATGAGCAGGATACAGCGAAGACCGCATTCAGGACCCGATACGGTCACTATGAGTTCTTGGTTATGCCGTTTGGGCTAACCAACGCCCCAGCAGCCTTCATGGACCTGATGAATAGGGTCTGCCGTCCGTATCTTGATCAATTTGTCATAGTGTTCATAGATGACATCCTGATATATTCCCTTCGATAGAGGAGCATGCGGCGCATCTGCGAGAGATTCTTAGTGTGTTGCGGAGAGAGAAGTTGTATGCGAAGTTCTCGAAGTGCGAGTTTTGGATTCGAAAGGTGCAGTTTCTAGGCCATGTCGTTAGCGGCGAAGGTGTTTCGGTAGACACAGCTAAGATAGAGGCCGTGATGACCTGGGAGAGGCCCCGGAGTGTTGCTGAGATCCGCAGTTTCCTGGGGTTAGCCGAATATTATCGTCGATTCATCCAGGACATCGCTTTGATTGCTGTGCCGTTGACCCGTTTGACTCGCCAGTCAGTCCCGTTTGAGTGGACCGAAGATCAGGAGTTTATTTTCGAGGAGCTGAAGCGCAGACTGTGCCAGGCTCCGGTGTTAGCCCTGCCTGAAGGCACTAGTGATTTTGTTGTATATACTGACGCTTCGGGGACAGGGTTAGGATGTGTATTGATGCAGAGGGGCCGAGTGATTGCTTATGCTTCTCGTCAGTTGAAGGATTACGAAAAGAATTATTCGACCCATGACTTAGAGTTGACAGCTATCGTGTTTGCGCTGAAGATCTGGCGCCATTATATGTATGGAGTTCCCTTCATCTTGTTTACTGATCATAAGAGTCTCCAATATCTGTTCAGCCAACGAGATCTGAATATGCGGCAGAGACGGGGACTAGAGCTGATCAAGGATTATGATTGTGACATTCAATATCACCCGGGTAAAGCGAATATAGTAGCGGATGCGCTCAGTCAAAAAGAGCACGGATCTTCGAGTCGGGCCTGTAATTACAGGGTTGAGGTGACGTCTACCCTGATAGAGAGGCTTCGAGAGGCACAGGCCATCCGGATGCGTACGGAGAACCACCAAAGGGAGCATATTTTGGGTCAGTTACAAGAGTTCGAGATGACTCTCGAGGATTATATGTGAGACAGGGCCGAGTTTGGGTTCCTCGGGCCGGTGATGTACGCCTGTTGATCTTGGAGGATTCCCATAAGTCCCGGCTTGCTATTCATCCTGGTAGTACAAAGATGTATCAGGACCTCCGTGTGTTGTATTGGTGGCCCGGTATGAAACGGGATATAGCCGAGTTTGTGGAACGCTTGTGGAACGCTGTCTGACATGTCTCCAGGTGAAGGCCGAGCACCACAAGCCCCATGGTCGGTTTCAACAGTTAGAGATCCCCCAGTGGAGTTGGGAGCACATCGCAATGGACTTCGTTACGAAGTTACCGCGAACTCCACGTGGTTATGATGCAATATGGATGATAGTAGATCGGCTCACGAAGACAGCGCATTTTCTGCCAATCCGAGAGACCTATACATTGGAGCAGCTCGCTCGAGTTAATTTGTATGAGATTGTCTCCCGTCACGGAGTTCCAGCCTCGATAGTTTCCGATAGAGATGCTCGATTCACGTCTACCTTTTGGCAGAGTCTACAGCGAGCATTGGGTACTCGAGTTCAGATGAGTACTGCTTATCATCCCCAGTCTGACGGCCAGTCTGAGGGTACAATCCAAACGATGGAGGATATGTTACGAGCTTGTGTAGTGGATTTCAGTGGTAGTTGGGATTCACATCTGCCATTAATTGAATTTGCTTATAATAACATCTACCACTTCAGCATTAAGATGCCTCCATTCGAAGCATTATATGGTCGTAAGTGTCGTACTCCTGTGTGTTGGACCGAGGTGGGGGAGAAAGAGATTACAGGTCCTGAGATCATCCAGCAGACTAGTGAGAAGATAGCAGTGGTCAGAGAGAGACTACAGATAGCTCAGAGTCGACAGAAGTGCTATGCTGATAAGAGGACCAAAGAGTTAGAGTTTGATGTGGGCGAGTAGGTGCTACTGAAGGTATCCCCGTGGAAGGGGGTGATTCAATTCCGAAAGCGAGGTAAGCTCAGTTCGAGATTTATTGGGCCATTCCGTATAGTCGAGCGAGTGGGCACGCATGCATATCGATTAGAGTTGCCTCCAGAGTTGCGTGGGGTACACTCTACCTTTCATGTTGGTTACTTGCGGCGATGTTTGGCCCCACATGAGGAGACGGTTCCCATGTCAGAGATCGAGATAGACAAGCAGCTAAGATACGTTGAGCATCCCGAGGCTATTCTGGATCGTAAGGTGAAGAAGTTGCGTTAAAAGGAGATTCCGCTGGTTTTAGTGCAATGACGGTATCATAAGTATTCCAATGCTACTTGGGAACCCGAGGCGGACATGCGACAACATTATCAGCATCTATTCACCTGCGATCCCGAGGACGGGATAAGTTCTAGAGGGGAGGATTTGTAACATCCGGAATCTAGCAGCAGGTACGTGTAATTTACTTATTGGCTTTAAGAGTTACCTCGATGAGTTGGTAAGTTATAATTGATTAATTGCACGTGAATTGGTAAAGTAGATTGCTATTACGTGTAACTTTAATCGGTTGAGATAATAACCGGTCTAATAGTAATTGGGGATTTGGGGTTGTTTTAATGAGTTAACTATGATTCTAAACCCGAGCTATTAATTAGAGATTTATTGGAGTAACGGGTGTTTACCCAGTGATTAATGAGTGTCGTACCCGTTTTAATTGAGTTCGGGACCGGAAACGTATATATATCGCTTTAGACTTCCTTTTTCCTTCATTTCACTGCAACTCAAGTGCATATATGTGTGTGTGTATCCAGCTGAAACCAGAGAGGGAGACAAAGGGGAGATTACAGCAACCATAACTGAGAAATCAGCTTCATCATCATCTCGGCAAGCAATAACTCAAATTCGAGAAGGGAGGAACGTGCTGAGGTTAGTAATTCGCGTGCAATTCAGTTAGAATAATATGTTAAGTAGTTAGTGGGTGTTGGGGTTGGATTATAACCCCTAAGATGTGTAAAATCGAGTTGGGAAGAGGATTCCCGTAGCTGTATAAAAACAGAGCATAACCAGCTCTGTTCGTCGCCGCATCGCGGCCGCGCCCTCTGGTCGCGCCCGCGATCAGGGTAAGGCGGCTAAGGGTGGTCTTTGGTAGTAGAACGCGGCCGAGAGGTTAATCGCGGGTCGGGCGAGCACGGGCGTGCTCGTATGAGCCCGGCCGCGATAGGAAGGGCAGCGCGGGGGTCATCGCGCCCGCGATGGCTGGCCGCGACGAGGAGCCCGCGACCACGATCTCGGTCGCGCTCCTGGCCGCGCTCATGGGTCTTGGCTTGTTAATTATCTCGAGCTAATAAGTCCAGTAGTATAGTCATTATGAGTTCAGTAGCTAGTCGTTACAGTGTAGTTGTATTTATTGTTGCCTGGATTTCGTAGCTAAGCCTGGGACCGATAGAGACCGCTGTCGATTGTGAGATTGTAGTCGTGCTTCAGGTGAGTTACTTACTTGTTGTTTACTATCCGGGTCCGATGCGGATCCTTTTTCACGTTGATACTCGTTAGCACATAGCAGAGCACGTGGTTCACACGTACTGGTTTGGTGCGGAGAGTAGATAGGCCTGTTGGGTCATTCCCAACTCAGAGGTCCTGACAACCCACTACTTTGTGGAGTGGGCTATGCAGGCTATTCCGGGTCGCTCGCGATGAGGCGTCGGGCAGTTGAGGCAGGCCGCATGTTGATTATTAGTCCGTTATATCGTGCTAACTATTCATAAATTGTTTGAAAGTTGTTTTTAGTAACTCACCAGCTTTCCACTGACCGTTGTTTTAACTGTGGATCTCAGGTACGAGGACTGAGGCTAGGGATACAGCGGACAATAGCCGAGACCCGCCACGTCGACATTAGTTAGTGACTACTTTCGTAACTAGTTTTGATGTTTTGTGGTTTGGCTTATTAGCCAGTGACTTCTGGATGACTATAACCTTTACTTATGTTGTGGTTGCTTGACGTTACTGACGGGGGTTGGTTCCCGTCTTGTGTTAGTTTATGTCTGATGTGGATATTTAGTAGTAATTAGCTGTTTAACCCTTGATGACCCTGCCTATGATTTGATGACGTGGACTGTAAGTCCTATGTGGCATTAGTCGTAAAAGTAGGGTGTTACACTACTATCCTCAGAAACTTAGGCACCATCAGAGGCATGGATCTTGTAAATCTTTATGGATCCTTACTAAGTTATGAACAATCAAGGCAACAGAAAAGAAATGCCTTAGAGATGTCCAAAAGAGGTGCTGCCTTTATGACCAGTGTGAGACAACATGTTGGTCAGGTGTGTGATGTGTTCACACAAGCTGGTCAACAGGCTGATGATGAAATTGAGGAAATGTATGAGGAAGAGGACTGTAAAGACCTTATTGAGTTTGATGATAAGCAAATGATTGCAATGCTTGTCAGAGAATTCAATAAGAAGAGGTTTGGTGGTAAGATGCTGCAAAAGAAGTAAGGTGCCATCAAGAAGAAAGCATTTGACAAAACTAAGGCTGAGTGCTTTAAATGTGGCAAAATAGGTCATATAGCTGCTGAATGTGTGTCTAAAGCTGTTGGCTCTTCCTCCAAACCATACAAGACAAACAAAGACGATGGCTACAGGGTTAAGTACCTAATGGCCATGGCTAAGCTGAAGAAGTTGGAAGACTCACTAGCTTCCAACAAGCAGAAGGGGCTTATGGCTGAAACTTGTGACTGGGAGGAGTCTGATTCATCATCTGATGAAGAGGAAAACAACTGTATGATGGCCAACACTGATGTCCCCTCAACAAGCAACTTCAAATAGGACCTGGCTGAAGCTGAAACTCTCAGCACCTTAGAGAACTGGAATCCCACCATGATGTATAAGGTACAAAATTTTAAGGATTACAGCTCTGAGGAAAAAGTTAAAATGTTTGATTATTTACTTGTTGATCTAAAAGCTGCTGTTTAGAAGCATGATGCTTTGAAGTCTGAGATCTCTAAGTTAAAAACTGATCTTGAAACAAAAACTAATGAACTGAACAACTTTCATAAGTTGAAAGCTGAGCTTGATGAAGTAAAACACATCAACACCATTTTATTAGAAGAAAAGAGAGAGATAGACTCAAAGCATGCTAAGCTTTAAAAGATTGTTGACTCTTGGTGCCAGTTAGCTCAGAAAGTTAACCACTGTATCAGTCAGCAGATTCCTGCTCAAATCCAAGCCTATCTTGGAGGAGATCTTGATACAGTAGCTTAAATTGTTGAGATTAATAATCTGGAAAAAGACTTATCCACTCTTGGTGAGCTTCCAAGTACTTTTATCCAATGAGTAAATGGAAAGCTGGTCTCAACAAATTGGTTTGTCGGGACTCAAATCACTGACAGCTTGTGTGAAAATGCTAAAAACACTGATGATGGAATGTGTTCTCCATCAAATCAGTTGTAAGGTCTTCACTCTACGGATCTATATAGACGTGACACCGTCCCACGAGTGCGGAATCCTCGTTAGCGGCTTGACGGTAAGATCACAAGCACGAAACACAAAACACGGAGACTACCAAGATGTTATACGAACGACGACGAACGTACCTACACGATGATTCTCTCCGAAAACACTCAAAGATCACTAGAAAACTCGAGATCGCCTTTGCTTAATTACATTTCCAAAATTCTGCAAAAGTCCACTAATGATTCGAGTTAACCCTTAATTATACTGACCAATTCGAGTTTGTCATGGGACAAACTCGAAACAGGCCCAAGGCGGACAAACTCGAAACAGGCCCAAGGCCCATTCGAATTTGTCTACCTGACAAATTCGAATTTACCTCTATGTGCAAATTCGAATTTACTACAAATTCGAATTTCATCCAATGACAAATTCGAATTTATTCTAAATTCGAATTTCACATATCAAACTTATATTTGAACATATGTTATAACTTATGTTTGAATTTGTCTTTGAACTTTATGTTTGAACTTCTTGTAATGCATTACATCAAGGTCAAACATACAATCAACCAATATCAAACACATATAAATACATATACCAAATACTAGTCAATATTCAATATTACGAAAGTTGACTTTCACAAAATGCTAACACAACTTAGACTGCTATCGTCACACAGGGTGTACCAACAGACTCCCCATTGACGATAGCTTCTAACTATTTACATTTCGATTAAGTACTTGGTTTATTTAATCTACTACCAGCAAACAGGCCCTGTTCAACACATAGTTTAACCACATTCTGATATTTTCTGTCCTCAAAGTCCATGTGAGCATCACTCGAGATTTTGTGAGTATGAAGCACTTGAAGATCATCTTTCGAGAGATTAACTAGGTGCAGCGGATAATACTCTAAGAATTACCATTTCTTCTAAGTCTTCCATCACCGCTTCACCTGTTTCACTTTCAACGTACCACCAATTTAGATTACTTAAGACATTTTGCGGCATTGGCTTTAGAGGGACTTTCTTCAAACATCTAACTGGTTTATATTGTATTTTCATCCAAGGTCTACCAGTCAGAGGATCAATTCTTGAATGGTCCATCACTCTTTTACCAATTCTCGGATTGAGCCTTTCAAATTTTCTCGACCTCCCTTCTCTTCTAATGATCTTTGCTATGACTTCAGCATAAGGATCGTCTCCGATATTTATAAGCTCCTTCCATGCCAACGCCTTTATCTCAACGTTTGGCAAGGAGTTGAAATCTTTCAATCTTCTCCTGAGATACTGGAGGCCATCCTTTCGCTTGATAATGAATAGCTGCAGTTCTCGATCAAAGAACCAGATTAGAATATTTCCTGACAGCTCTCCAGCACTAGGCACACGCATCTTTTCCTTCAAGTCTAACTCCTTCTTCTCTGCCCTAAACCACATCTTTCTCTTTTCTTCATTTGTAAGCTCTCTGGCAGGTTCTTCTGCTTGTGATTCAACATTTAAAGCAGCTTTGAATGCTTCTATGTCAATCATATTATGTTCCTCCGGCACATATGTTTCTGTGATGGGATTTTCTTGAATAACAATCTCATTTGCTTCGTCTTCCTCATCACCTAACACTTCATCATCAGGTTGCCATTCCGGAACATCTTCAGGCATAATTTATCCTTCTTCCAACTCATCACACTCATCTTCAAAATCAAACTCCAAGATGTCTTCCTCAATATTCATTAGGGCTTCAATTACTTCATTCATGTCACTCTTCGTCATCTTTGAGGAACTGGCCTCTCCTCATTCAGCTCCACTTTGACTTGGCTCCCCCTGAATTTCAGCATGTTGAGCAGCAGAAAAATCTATTGGCTCAATCTCTTT
The DNA here is from genome assembly GCA_020465985.1 of Centrapalus pauciflorus. NCBI lineage: Eukaryota > Viridiplantae > Streptophyta > Magnoliopsida > Asterales > Asteraceae > Centrapalus > Centrapalus pauciflorus. Next base: position 40,842 of record JAANYP010008349.1, read on the forward strand.
CGATGCATCGGGATCATTGCCATCGTCATCATCTCCCCTTCGCTGCTCCTCAGTATCCCTACAACTTGTCTCCCCCTGAGCTTTTAGATTTTTCATTAACTGCTCAATAAGGGACCTAATCGTTCGGATTTCTGCAGCTTGATCTGCAACAAACGTTTTCAGCTCAAGATTTTCTTCTTCAATTTTTCCAACAAATTTCTTCAACTCCGCATTTTCTTTGTCGATATTGGCATTATGCGTTTGTATCTCGCCGATGGCCTTAGTCAGATGAAAAATTTGGACTTGTTGGAAGTCGACCTTGCTCCTCAGCTCAGAAAACCGTTGATTGTCGGTAAAGGTTGATGAGGTGGATGGAATGGATTGAATGGGAGTCGGAATGATTGGTGAGGGAATGGATATTTGAACAGGTGGTGGTGGTGGTGGAATGGATGTTTGTACTGATGGCTGAGTGGTAGGCATTTCTGACTCAGAAGTAGAGGCCGATGAAGCTCCCTGCATAAAACGATGCCTTTTGGCCCTTTGCCTGGGCACCAAAGGAGTAGAATCCTCACCCTCGAAATCGGAATCGTCCTTATCCGAATCTCTAGACACTCTTCTTTTCTCTGCCTCTAGATTGATCACCATTATTCGGGAACCATATGTGCGTATTTGGATAGATGGTTCTCCTGTCTGTTCCTCAACTGCAATCTCTTCTACTTCTTCCGATTCAGATTCAGATGTCAACTCAGGTTGACCTTCTTCCTCCGGCACATAATCATCTATCTATTGCATGAGATCATCAAGAGTAGTTGGAGGGTCCAAAATATCTCCTACAAGCTCAGTAGTAATTTGCTCATTTACATTTCGCCCAGATGCCCAAATCTCTTCTAATGTTTCCGCCCGTGGATCAGATACGGGGGCTACATTTGACGGACCAGCTTCTTCACCGGAAGGACTAGCTTCTACTGGCTCCTGTACTCTACTCGTAGACGGCCTAGCAGCCGGAGTCTGTCTCACTGATGGTCTCTGCCTCCTTCTCTGTTGTGGTTGAGGCCTAGGCTGTTGCTGTTGTTGTTGCGATTGTAGCGGAATATGAACTTCCCTGGCCCAGTTGGGACCTTCAAGGGCTACAAAATCAGGATTAACCACTGCACCAAAAAGTGGTGCATCTCGTGGTCTAGCCAAGGCACCCCTATGTGCTTGACAATCTGCAAATATCCTTTTGTCAATCACAACAACACTTTGAATGTCGGGCAGTTGCGGCAGATTCGGCAGGAAGTGTCGAATCAACATCATCACGAATCGTGGATACAACAAGAATCTTTCTCGTGCCGGAGCTGTTATCTGATGAACAAACTCTGCAAAGAACATCTCTGAATAGCTGAACCTTTGATTGTAAACTAATGCAATCATTCCCGACTGAATCTTCGAGACGATATAATCAAATCCTGCTTTCTTCAGAGCAAAGCACACCATTAAAACGTGTGCTAGATATCGCCATTGCCCGATTAACCCGCTCTTCATACAACATGACTTTGTCACATCTAGGCTATATCCCATTCTTATAAAGGCAGCTTGCCTAATCTCCAGTGGAAAGTCTATAGGGCCCGCTTCTTGCTCGATAGAACCCAATTGCAAAACTCTGCGTAACACGTCAGCTGGAAACACGAGAGGGTGTCCAGCAATCGCGGTCGACAATACTGTTGGAGTAACAGTACAGTCGACCTGCAAATGGTCCCAAAATTCACGAACGTACGGCAGCACTATCTGTACGTTATGCGACAGGGCATAAGAAACCCTCGAAGCGGCCAAAAACTCCACCATCTGGTGGAATGCCTAAGCTTCAGGCAGCTCACGGTCAGGAGAAATGACCATGTTATGCTTTTGAACAAAAACTCTATCTGCCATGTCTGCATAATAAAGTATAGAATATTAGAATAATCAATATAAACATAAACTTGTTTAAATTCAAATTTGTTTTATATTGAACTTGTGTAAGTACAAAATCCAACACCTATGAAGTTCTACAAGTTTGATTTAAATTTTAAGCAAATAATTCAAATTTAATGGTAAATTCGAATATCAAATTCGAAACTACCCTTATTTCGAATTTAATGGCTTCTTCGAGTTTAGTGACAAACTCGAAGCCACGATCAAAGTCGAAGCCATGATCAAATTCGAAGATGTCGATATGTGTAATAACAAAAATCAAAGATTTTAACCATTTTAGACTTAGAAAATTACATCCGTTAGTCCTAATAGGTTTTAATCAAAGATATTTGTCACTAATTTGATGTTTCACCGGTTCAAAATTTATTATTTTGAAAGACAAAGTTCACACCATTAAAACCTCAAAATCAGTCGATTTTGGCTCAAATTAAGTCCAACACATCCAAAATCTTGTATAATGATGTTGATTATACCTAGATTTGGTACTATGCTCGAACACACGTGGACAAAAACTCGACAAATAGTGAGAAACTCGAAATCGGTAAACTCGAATGACTAAACTCGAAGAACTCTCTGGATAAACTCGAATGACTAAAATCGAAGGTAGGTGAATAATGAATGTCACTGTTGACCTATTTATACTAACCACCTTCGAGTTTGTAACCTGTTTCGAGTTTTCTGCCAAACTCGAAGTCTTTGCCAATTTCGAATATTCATTCGATTTTGGCTTAAACTCGAATTTAACTTGAAAATTTTGAAAATGTTTGAATTAAAATCAACTATTTCAACTTTTCCAACTTTTTCGTGTAACGGAATAAACTATGCCAAATCTTTTACCCTAAGCACAAGGTTTTCACGCAGTGTTTATTTTATTCAACTAAGAATGCATCCTCAGTAATTTTGACATTTTTCCTAAAAAGTAAAATAAAATTGAAGTAAAAAATAAAATAAAATAAAATAAAATAAAGTAGAATAAAATAAAGTAAAATTAAATAAAATTGTTGAACTAAAACTTTAAACTTAGACTAATCTACATTATTTAAAATTTACAACCTATACTAAACACTTAACAAAATAAATTTGACGAGTATAGTCAAAGAAAGGTTCAATCAGTTAGCGGTGTCAAATACGCACTATCAGTATTCAAACTTTCACACTTACGAATTTTTGATTCCTTTGATTGTTTGTCGTGACATACATTTCTAGCCGATTGTTGGTATTATTTTCTCTTTAAACATGTAACATTTTGGAATATCCCTTGGCCTTTTTATTTATCAAGAAGTTACCTTACGTGACTCATACTTAGACATACTTTTGTGATCAAGGTATACACACAATGATTATAACTTTTTGGTATTGCAAACTTTCTTTATAAGGCAAAACCTCGGACACAGGTCTGTATTTACATAAAACAGAGTGTCTTAGTTTGTCTTAGAGTTTATTGTTAAAGCTAGCAAGACAGCGATGACAGGTCTGTACCGACGTACAACAAAGCGACTTATCTTGCTAACTCGAGTCAAACCTGTTGGTACACCCTATGTGACGATAGCAGTCTACGTGATCTAACATTTTGGTTCAAGTAATATTCAAAGTATTGGGTATTAACGAGTGTTTGATATATATGTTTATATATGTTTGATAGTTATTGATTGTATGTTTGAACTTGATGTAACGTATTACAAGAAGTTCAAACATAAAGTTCAAAGATAAACTCAAGCATAAGTTAAAAACATAAGTTTCAAATATAGGTTTAATATGTGAAAGTCGAATTTAGGTTAAATTCGAATTCACAAGTAAACAGGATTCGAATCTATAGCAGATTCAAATGTGTTCCTTATGGCAAATTCGAGAATGTCTAGAGGGACAAACTCGAATGGGCCTTGGGCCTGATTCGAGTTTGGCCCATGACAAACTCGAATTGAGCCTCTATAATTAGGGATTAACTCGAATCATTAGCAGACTTTTGCAGATTTCGTGTGAGTGATTAGCAAAAGCCGATTTCGAGTGTATCAGCTTTGTGAGTGTTCTTTCGGAGAGAATCAGTTCGTAGGTGCGTTCGTGTCCGTCCGTACAACTTGTTGATAGTCTCTGTGTTCCGTGTGAGAGTTGTTTCCGTCAACCCGTTAACGAGGATTCCGCACTCGTTGACGGTCTCGCGTCTAGATAGATCTGTAGAGTCAAGACCTTACAAGTGGTATCAGAGCCTAAGGGGTGTTCTTCGTGTTCATCCTAGGTTTCTTGATGCTTTTGGACGGGTATTCTCTCAAGTTTTGGTGTTTTTCAAGCTTAACAACTTGCGATCCGGGAAATACTTTGTTGTTTTTCACGTTTTTGATCGAAATCAATATTTTTCTTTGTAAAAATATTGATTTAATCTACAAAACGTTAAAAAATCGAGGTATTAGCCGTTTTTCGAGTTTGCAGCGCTCGAATCTGTTAGGAGTAATTAGGGTTATGCTTGGTTTCGAGTCTAACCAAATATCAGCTCCTTTCGAGTTTGCTAAAGAGTATTTCGAGTTTAAAGTGTTCCGGTTTGATTCGAGTCTGGACTAGAGTCGAATAGGAGCTTCGAGTTTGCTGGGGTTCGATTTTGACTGTATCGAGTTTGCTTGGACCTTCGAATTTGAGACCTTCGACTTTGTCACCCATTTCGACTTTAATTGAATTTCAAAACTTAATCGAATTTAATCCCAAATCGATTTAAACTTAATTATATTCGAATTTACCTAAATTCGAAAGAATTAACTTAAATTAATTTCGAATTAAATTTATTAAGTTACAATTCAATTACTTTTGAAACAATGACAAATCTTCTAAGGTTTCTGGAAATGGATCATGAGGTCGGGAAGGCTAATACTCCGCCTAAGCTGATGAAACTTGAAGACTATTATTGGTGGAAAGATCGGTTTGCTGATTTTGTGCGTTTCAACGACATGCGAATGTGGATATGTATCGACGAGGGATACATTCCACCAACTGCTGAAATAGAGGGGCGACAGAAGGTGGTCACGTATTCGAAAATGAAGGACGATGACAAGAAGCTGTTTGAAGCTGAGAACCGAGCATTCGCTATCAAACGAATGGCGTTACCTCAGGACATACTACACACATTCCGCAATCAAAAGACATCTAAGGAGCTTTGGGAGACGCTGGAAAAGAGGTGTGAGGGTTATCCGAGGGTTCGGAGAAAGCGTATGGAGTTGTTAAAACAGCAATTTGCGATTTTCAAGGCTTTGAAGGTTGAAAAGCTGGACGACACCATCACCCGCTTTTATCATCTGCTGACAGAGCTTGAGAGTCATGGCATTGAGTATAGCGATACAGAAAAGAACAATAAGCTTCTTGATGCCCTACCAGCCAAATGGGCAATGTACGTGGCTATGATTAAGCTTGATGAGGATAAGTATTATACTCAATCGTTGGAGGATGTAGTGGGAACGCTGAGGGCTTATCATTTCGAGCTACTGAAGGCCGAAACAGATTATGAGCAAGTCCAAAATCCAGGTATGTATTTTGGAAAATCATAACCTTCAGCGGCAGCTGATATGAAGACTGCTACAGCGTTCTTCACCGGAGAAACGTCGTCACCAGCAGAGACTGACGACGCACAAAATAGAGCATTCTTAGGGTTTGGGAGACCGGAAGAACATCAACATCAGGCAACACCTGCATCAACATCTCAGGGCTACTCTAAGATGCCCATGAGCACTAAATCGGCCAAAGAACATTTGAATTTATTGGCGTCATTTGTGGCCGCGTATGGGAACTGCGTTCAGGGAAAAATATATGATCCTGCACTCTGGGATGAAGATTATGAACAGGTAGACCCTGACGACCTTGAGGAGATGGATCTCAAATGGCAACTGGCCATGGTAACCCAACGGGTTAAACGATTCATCAAGCGCACGGGAAGAAATTTGAGTTTGAATAATAAAGGGATTGGCTTTGATAAGTCCAAGGTGAAATGCTACAACTGTCAGGGCTTAGGACACTTCGCCAGAGATTTGATGAGATTCCTCCACCTTTTAATGACAACTATGTGCCTCAACCTCAGGAGAAAACTGATAAATCAGTAGACTTAGAGGAAATACCTGCACCAGTGTCTGAGCCAGTAAAAGAAAATACACCTAAAGTGACTGATACAACTGTCAAGATTAAGAAAGTCAAATTTGTGTCCTCCTCTAGTGAAACACCTGTAGGAAAACATAAAATTGATTTTAATGATCAGGATGATGACCCAGTCACCATAGATGCACAAAAAGAACCAGACACTAGTGACACACTTAAGTCAAAGGGCTCACACAAGAAGTCGATTGACAAGATGTCATGCTTTAGATGTCACGAGAGGGGGCATGTTGCTTCTTACTGTCCGCATAGGAAAGTTGACACTACACCTAAGACAGAGAAGCCAGAACAAGCTAAGCCTTCAACAAGTGTGGCGAGCACTAGTAGTTCTCAGAGTACCGAGAAAGCTGTGCAGGCTACACCAAAACAAGTTGTGAAACAAATACCGGTAAAAGGTGGACCAAAAGAAGTGGTTAGGACTAATTCACCGAATCGAGTCGTTAATCAATCTAGGTCTGGTCCTTAACAATAATATAGGAGCACAACACCTAGCAGAGCATACACTCCAGTTAGGTCACATACTCTTGTTAGACATTACACACCGGTTAGAGCTCAGGGATCTCAATCTGAAATGCAATATAATTGTAATTATTCAAGAGCTCCACAACAAACGCCTACTCAAAGGCAAAGAGTGAACGTACATCACTCGGCACAACAAGAAACTCCAGTTCAACGACCCAAGTCACCTGAAGGCGAGATGGGTATTTGAAAGAGTTTAAATATGTGGGCGAGAATGGTATAACCAAGTCAGTTATGGCTTGGTTCCCCGTGATAACTAACCTATTTTCTTTCATGTGCAGGAGATAACCACAGGTCTAAACAACAAATGGTTCGTCGACAGTGGGTGCTCCAGGCACATGACAGGGGAAAGAAGTCTACTCAAAGACTTCAAGGGTGGGAATTGGGGATTTGTATCATTCGCGGGAAACAAAGGTGGAACCATCACTGCTACTGGAGAAGTCACTAATGGGACAATTACATTGGATCAAGTTTATCATGTTGATAAACTGGTTCATAATCTCATTAGTGTATCACAAATCTGTGATAGGAAGAATTCAGTGCTGTTCACTGATACAGAGGCGTTGGTGCTAAAACCGGGATTCAAGATACCTGAAGAGTGGATATTGATGAGGGCTCCAAGGAAGAACGACTTGTATATGCTCGACATGAACAAGCCTGAATCTTCGATGGGTCCAATATGTTTATTATCTAAAGCTTCGGAGACTGAGTCGGTTTTGTGGCACAGACGCATGGTACACTTACACCTGAGGAAGATGAATTATATTACCAAAAATGGGTTGGTGCAAGGTGTGCCTATGAAGAGTTTTCAGTTCGAGGATAAGTGTCTACCATGCAAGAAGGGCAAACAACATAAGAAGGCACACAAGTCCAAGACTCAGAATTCCATAACCTCTACTTTCAATTTGTTGCATATGGATCTCTTCGGACGTATCAACAAAAGGAGTATAGGAGGTAGTTGGTACTGTTTAGTTATCACTGATGATTACTCACGATTTTCTTGGGTTTTCTTTCTAGGTACAAAGGACGAGACGACATCCAAGCTCATCGGGTTCTTAGAGCAAGTGGAGAATTCCTATGGAACACGGGTTAAAAGGCTTCATAGTGATAATAGAACTGAATTTAAAAACACTGTAATTGGTGTATATTGCCTATCAAAGGGCACAGTGCATCAATTTAGTGCACCATATGAGCCACAACAAATTGGGGTAGCCAAAGGAAAGAACAGGACATTGATTGAGGCTGCAAGGACTATGCTTTCGGATTCAAAGCTTCCTACCATGTTTTGGGGGGAGGCAGTGAATACCGCGTGCCATATTTTAAACCGAGTCCTTACAGTCAAATCTTTGAACAAAACCTGTTATGAAAATTTTAATAAACGGCCACCTAATTTAACTGGCTTCGAACCGTTTGGGGTACCATGTACTTTATTGCGAACAAAACATCAACCTAAGTTTGGTGAAAAGGCTGACGAAGGATACTTCCTAGGTTATGTGCCGAACTCATCAAACAAACGGGTTTTTAACAAAACAAATGGTACAGTAGAGATTGTGTATAACATTGAAGTCACAAGTTATACACATGAACCCCAAACATGTCCGGAATGGATATTTGACTATGATAAATTGTTTGAGTCATTTAACATTCCTTTGGATGAAAATGCAGGTACCATCGAAAAGGACATGGCGACGTTGAATCTGAATGACAAAGGTCATACCTTTCCGAGGACTACTTTTCAATCCGCATCCGACCCTACTTCAACTGAAGATGGATCTCCAGAAGTTACGGATTCAGAAGCACCTTCAACTGAGAATCAAACTCAGACAACAAATTCCAACTCTGAGGAAACTGTCCACGAGGAGGAAAATGTAGAATCTGATGTTGTTCCCCCATTAGGTGAAATAGGATCTAACTTAGGAGATAATCTGAGAGTTGACGAGATAGAGACATCTAGGATCAACAAGAACCATCCTATAGAAAGCATCATAGGAAATCCTAGTGAAGATGTGAGAACTAGGAGTAGTTTAAATAACAACACTGTGTTGTTGTCGATGATAAATGACTCCGAGGCCTATCATACCTGCCTTTACTCTTGTTTTATCTCACAAGTAGAGCCGAAAAATGTGCAAATGGCACTAAAGGATAACTCCTGGGTTGAAGCGATACAGGAAGAACTCTCTCAGTTTAGGAAACTAGAAGTGTGGGAGTTAGTTGCATTACCTCGAGGGGAAATAGCAATAGGAACCAAATGGGTTTTTGAGTGCAAAAGAGACGATCGATGTATAGTCACTCTCAACAAAGCTAGGTTAGTCGTAAAGGGTTTCAACCAAGAGGAGGGAATCGATTACACTGAGGTGTTTGCGCCAGTAGCAAGACTAGAAGAAATTCGTTTGTTTCTGGCTATTGCTTCCTTCAAGGGCTTTAAGGTATATCAACTAGATGTTAAGAGTGCTTTCCTCTATGGGAAAGTGAAGGAACTGGTGTATGTAGAACAGCCGCCCGGATTTACAGATCCAAAATATCCAGACAGAGTATATCGATTAGATAAGGCTCTGTATGGATTGAATCAAGCACCAAGGGCGTGGTACGAGACTTTATCCAACCATCTGTTAGAGAACGGGTTTGAAAGGGTTAGGATAGATAGTACGCTGTTCGTTAAGCGAAAGGGAGAACACTTCATCTTGGTACAAGTGTACGTTGATGATATCATCTTTGGATCATCAGACGAACAAATGTGCAAGGATTTTGAAAAGGTGATGAAGTCGAAATTCGAGATGAGTGCAATGGGTGAGTTAAATTTCTTTTTGGGGTTGCAAGTTGACCAGAAGAAGGAAGGAATGTTTATTCATCAGACGAAGTATGTCTACGACATATTAGAATGCTTCGGGATGGAAGGGACGAAACTGACAGCCCATTTCAGCACGCCGATTCAAGTGAATCACAATCTCGGACGGGGTACTGAAAGTGATACCGATGTGGATCCGACGTTATATCGGGCCATGATTGGATCACTTATGTATTTAACTGCTTCAAGACCTGATATCATGTTTGTTGTGTGTATTTGTGCTAGGTTTCAAGCTAATCCAAAGGAGATGCACCTGAAAGCTATGAAGCGGATTCTACGATACCTCAAGTCGAAACCGAAGCTGGGACTTTGGTATCACGCGGAGGGAGATCTAGAGTTGGAGGCATTCACGGATTCTGATTACGGAGGATGCAGCTTGACGCGCAAGTCAACTACTGGAGGTTGTCAATTCCTAGGAGGGAGACTGGTTTCCTGGCAATGCAAGAAACAGACGTCGGTAGCCGTGTCAACGTGCGAGGCCGAGTATGTTGCTGTTGGTAGTTGCTGCTCACAGGTTCTGTGGATACAACAACAATTACGGGATTACGGTTTGGCTTACACTCAAACTCCCATTAGGATAGATAACCAATCTACAATTGCTATAACAAATAATCCAGTTAAACACAGTAAAACAAAGCACATAGACATAAGACATCATTTTATTCGTGATTGTGCTGAAAAGAACTTAATCAAATTGGTAAAAGTGGCTATGGACGATAATAATGCTGATTTATTTACCAAAGCTTTTGATAAGTCACGGTTTGAATATATTTGATTCAACTAAATGGAATGCGCAACCCAGAGTAAATTGACCTTAGTAGAAGTTTTACATTCCTTTATAGCTGTAGTCTTTCTTTCTTTTTATAGTAAGTTTGCTAAATTAGGATAGTTTTTATTTTTAGTAAGTTAGTAGGTTATATTATTTTCTTGCTATTTCTTATGAAAAACAAAAGAAAAAAAAGAGAGAAAACCATAAAAAATTCAAAAAAAAAAGAGAATATCAGAAAAAGAGTTAAGTCTTAGATGCATAGGTTCAAAGTGACGAAAATTAGCACAGTCGTTACAAACTCTAAGTGTTTAGGCTTTCACACATAATGCACCTAAAATTCTAAATGTTATACTTTATTTTAGATTGATGTGTTGGTAGGTATAATACATATAGGGAGTCCCAAGGCTAATAAAATATTCAAGAAAAAGTCAAACTGTCACTAACTTTGATGTATGACCAATCGGTCTTAATTTTTATGTACGAGACATACAAACTTTGAGTCTAAATGAGGTATGCAAACTTTCTGGGGATGTATAGCAACATCAAATACATCTTAAAATGGAAAGCATAGAAAAATCATAAGGAATTGAGAGTCAAAAACATGTAACTCTGTTGTACGTAGGTACAAACCTGTTGCCTCTGTTTTGATTCGGGTTAGCAAGATAAGTCGCTTTGTTGTACGTCGGTACAGACCTGTCACCGCTATCTTGCTAGCTTTAAAAATAAACCTTAAGTCAAACTAAGACACTTTGTTGTATGTAAATACAGACCTGTGTCCGATGTTTGTCTTTCAAAGAGAGTTTGCAGATACCAAAAAGTTAGAATCATTGTCTGTATGCCTTGATCATAAAAGTATGTCTATGTCTGAGTCACGTAAGATAATTTCATGATAAATAAAAATGCCAAGCGATATTCCGAAATGTAGCATGTTTAAAGGGGTAAATACCAACAATCGGCTAAAAATGTATGTCACGCCAAACAATCAAAGGGATAAAAAATTCATAAGTGTGAAAGTTTAAGTACTGAAAGTGAGTATCTGACACCGCTATCTGATTGAACCTTTCTTTGACTATGCTCGTCAAAAATAATTTGTTAAGTGATTAGCATAGGTTGTAAATTTTAATAAATGTAGTTTAAGTCTAAGTCAAATTTTTGTTCAAAATTTTAAAATTTTATTTTTCCTTTTGCTTATTTTTATTTTTTTTTTTATTTTTTTATATTTTTTTATATTTTATTTTTTATATTTTATTTTTAATTTACTTAGGAAAAGGGTAAAAAATTACTGAGGGTGCATTCATAGTTGAATAAAATAAACATTGCGTGAAAATCTTGTGCTTAGGGTAAAAGATTTGGCATACTTTATTCCGTTACACGATAAGGTTGAAAACGTTGAATTTATTTCAAAAATTTTCGAAATTTTCAAAGTTTCAGGGGTGACTTCGAGTTTAAGCTAAACTCGAAAATAGCTGGGCTCGAATCTGTCAGTGGATTCGAAATTGGCATTAAACTCGAATGTTGGTGATATAAATAGGTCAACAGTGATGGTCATTAATTCATCTGTTTTCGAATCTATGCCCTCGAGTTTGTCCAGGCGATTTCGAATCTAACTCTCGAGTTTGTCGTGTTCAAGAAACCAACTACTTGTCGAGTTTCTGTCCGTGTGGGTTAGATACTACCCGTAGATCTAGGTATAACCAAGTATATTGTATAAGATTTAGGTAGTATTATACTCCATTTAAGCCAAAATCATTAGATTTTGAAGTTTTAGTGGAAGAAAGTTTGTTTTTCAAAATTACAAACTTTGAACCATTACAAAGTCAAATTAATTACAAATATCATTGATTAGAACCTAGTAGGACTAAAAGATGTCATTTTCTGAGTCTAATATGGTTAAAATTATGGATTTTTGTGATGACGTTGGCCGACTCCTTCGAATCTGTTCATGACCAATTTCGAGTTTGTCAGTAAACTCGAATGGTCATTAAACTCGAATAGGTCATCAAACTCGAATATATGGTCATTCGAATCTGATGTTCGAGTTTGTCATTTTATTTGAATTATTTAATTTAAATTTTAGTTAAACTTGTAGAAATTCATATGTGTTGGATTTTGTACTTACACAAGTTCAAAATAAAACAAATTTGAATTTAAACAAGTTTATCCATTTTTAATAATTCTAATATTTTATTTGATATATTGTGCAGACATGGCGGATAAAGTATTTGTTCCGAAGCATAATATGGTCATTTCCCCTGACCATGCTATCACTGTAGCGCAGGCTTTCCGCCATCTGGTGGATTTCTTGGTGGAGTCCAGAATCTCATATGCACTGTCTCATAACATCCAGATTGTCATTCCTTACGTGCGACAATTCTATGAACATTTGCAAGTCGATTGCACTGTCACTCCGACAGTTCTTAGGACAAGGATTGCTGGTAATCCGTTGGTATTTTCCGCTGATATTCTTCGTCAAGTGCTTCAATTAGGCACTCAGGAGCAGGAAGATGGGCCTATTGATTTCCAACTATCAATTAGGGAGGCTGCATTTTTACGAATGGGTTATAGTTTAGATGTTACTAAGTCTTCCTATATGAAAAGTGGGCTAGTTGGACAATGGCGATATCTCGCGCATGTGTTCATGGTTTGTTTCGCTGCGAAGAAAGCGGGGTTTGATTATATAGTTTCGAAGATCCAATCGGGGATGATCGCGTTGGTCTATAATCAAAAGTTTAGTTTTTCAGAGATGTTCTTCTCAGAGTTCGTTCATCAGATAACGGCTCCGGAGCAGCAAAGATTTCTGCTTTACCCTCGCTTTGTGATGATGCTCATCAGGCACTTCTTGCCCAATCTGCCACCGCAAAATGAAATTCAAAGTGTTGCGGTAATCGATAAACGCATATTTGCTGAGGAAGGTTGGCTATCCCAGTGGAGGGACCTCTGTTTGGTGCTATAATCGACCCAAACTTTGTAGCCCCTGAAGATGCCAATTGGGCAGGAGAGGTGCAAGTTCAACAGGGACAGCCACAGCAACAGCGTCAACAACAACAAAGGCCTCAGCAGCAGAGAAGACGTCAAAGGCCTTCAGCGAGTCAAATACAGGCAGATAGGCCTTCTACTAGTCAAGTTCAAGAGCCACAAGAGGCTGGACCTTCAAGTGCACCAGCAGTATCTGTTCCGACATCTGATCAGATATGTCAAACATTGCACGAGATTTTGGGAAGCGGGTCCAAATGCAAATGAAGAAATTACGACCGAGTTAGTTGGGGAATTGTTAGAGCCTCCGGAAGGAGAAGTTGACATTTTTAGGCAAATTGATGAGTATCAATCAGTGCCAGAAGGCGAAGCCATCTCAACTTCTGAGTCTGAAGAAATGGAAGAGATTGAAGTTGAAGTTCCAGAGCCTGTAACTCAAGATCCATCTTTCCAAATACGCACATATGGCTCTCCCTTAGTGGTAACAAATGAAGCAGCTACAAGGCAACGTGCGTCAAAGGAGTCTGATGACTCTGATTTTGAGGAGGAAGAAGTTGCTCCGTTGGTCACAAGGCAAAGGGCAAAGCGTCATAGATTCATGTAGGGAGCTCCCTCGACCTCTGCTTCACAGCCAGAAATTCCTCAATCTCAACCCGCTCAATCTACCATTCCACCATCACCACCACCTGTTGAACCATACATTCCATCACCAATCATTCCAACCCCCGTACAATCCATACCATCCACTTCATCCACTTTCATGGAGAATCAACGGTTTTCTGAGTTGAAAAGCAGAGTCGACTTCTAACAAATTCAAATCTTTGGTTTGACAACGGCTCTCGGCGAAATACAAAAGCAGAATGCCCAACTACATATCGAGAATGCCGAGTTGAAGAAGGTTGTGGGCAAGATTCAGGAAGAAAACTTAGAGCTCAAAACATTTGTTTCTGATCAGTCGGCTGAGATACGATCGATGCGCTCCCTCATTGAGCAATTGTTGAATAACCTACAGGCTCAGGGGGAGACAAGTTGCCGAGATCATGAAGAGCTACCCAAGGATGGAGATAATGACGGCAATGATCCCAGCGCGCTAAGAGATAATGAGCCAGTAGATTTTTCTGCTGCTCAGCATGCTGAGACTCAGGGGGAGCCAGGTCAATCGGGAGCTGAAGGAGGAGAGGCTAGTTCATCGAAGGTCTCAGAAAGTGAAGTGCGTGAGATAATTGACGCATTGATGGACATTGATGAAGATCCTCTAGAACTTGATTTCGATTTTGAAGATGATATAGAAGATCTAGAAGAAGGAGAGTTTGTTCCAGATGATATTGCTGATTGGAAGTCTGATGAGGAGGTTGTGATAGATGAAGACGATAATGTAAATGAAGTAATCATTTAATCCCAGCCTGTCACAGAACTATATGAGCAAACTTATCAACATGTAATAGATATTGATGACATCAAATTGGCTTCGGTAGATGATTCAGAAATGGAAGAGGCTGAAAGAGCGCCGAGCAGAGCTGAATTGCTAAATCTTTGGTTCCGCAAGGAAGAGAAGAAGACTGAGCCAAAAATAAAGAAGAAGATGAGGATCCCAGGTGCAGAAAACTTCTCTGGAGGTATTATTAGCTGGTTCTTCGACAGAGAACTGCAGCTTTTTATTCTGAAGAGAAGAGATGGACTCCAGTACCTGAGGCGCAAGCTTAAAGTATTCAGCACATTGCCGAAGGTAGAAGTGAAGGAGTTAGCCTGGAAAGAGTTGATCAATATTGGAAATGACCCCTATGCTGAAGTGATCGCTAAGATAATCAGAAGAGAGGGGAGATCTGGAAAGTTTGAAAGACTCAAGCCGAGGTCTGGAAAAAGGGTCGAGGATACATCAAGAATAGATCCTCATACAGGTAGGCCATGGGCGAAAATGGTTTACAAACCTGTTAAGTGCTTAAGAAGGGTGCCAATGAAGAAGATGCCACAAGATATTTTGAGCAACATGAAGTGGTGGTACCTTGACAACGAAACTGCTGAAGCAGTAATGGAGGATTCTGACGACAAAGTGATTTTGCGAGTATATGATCCTCTACATCTGATAAACCTATCAAAGGACGATCTGAAGAAGCTTCATGATCAGCATATCTTCTTTCATGAAGAATGGAGATCTGAAGCCAGAAAGTTCCAAAAGGTAGTTAGAGTATGTATAGATGCAGGTATATACGCAGGTAGTAGTATATATAGATCTAGTACTTAATCAAGATGTAAATAGTTAGTTAGAAGCTATCTTCAAGGGGGAGTTTGTTGGTACACCCTGTGTGACGATAGCAGTCTAAGTGATCTAACATTTTGGTTCAAGTAATATTCAAAGTATTGGGTATTAACGAGTGTTTGATATATATGTTTATATATGTTTGATAGTTATTGATTGTATGTTTGAACTTGATGTAACGTATTACAAGAAGTTCAAACATAAAGTTCAAAGATAAACTCAAGCATAAGTTAAAAACATAAGTTTCAAATATAGGTTTAATATGTGAAAGTCGAATTTAGGTTAAATTCGAATTCACAACTAAACAGGATTCGAATCTATAGCAGATTCGAATGTGTTCCTTAAGGCAAATTCGAGAGTGTCTAGAGGGACAAACTCAAATGGGCCTTGGGCCTAATTCGAGTTTGGCCCATGACAAACTCGAATTGAGCCTCTATAATTAGGGATTAACTCGAATCATTAGCAGACTTTTGCAGATTTCGTGTGAGTGATTAGCAAAAGGCGATTTCGAGTTTATCAGCTTTGTGAGTGTTCTTTCGGAGAGAATCAGTTCGTAGGTGCGTTCGTGTCCGTCCGTATAGCTTGTTGATAGTCTCCGTGTTCCGTGTGAGAGTTGTTTCCGTCAACCCGTTAACGAGGATTCCGAACTCGTTGACGGTCTCGCGTCTAGATAGATCTGTAGAGTCAAGACCTTACAAAACCAGAGGCAACAGGTCTGTACTTACGTACAACAGAGTTACTTGTTTTGACTCTCCACTCTATATATATGATTTTTCTATTCTTTTCATTTCTTTAAGATGTATCTGATGTTGCTATACATCCCCAGAAAGTTTGCATACCTCATTTAGAATCAAAGTCTGTATGTCTCTAACATAAAAATTAAGAACAGTTGGTCATACATCTAAGTTAGTGACACGTCTGACTTTTTCTTGAATATTTTATTAGCATTGAGACTCCCTATATGTATTATGCCTACCAACATATCAAACCAGATAATGTATAACACTTAGGATTATAGGTGTATTATGTGTGAAAGTTAAAACACTTAGAGTTTGTATTAACTGTGCTAATTTTCATCACTTTGAACCTATATATCTAAGACTTATCTCATTTTCTGATATTCTCCTTTTTTTTTTAACTTTTTATGGTTTTCTCTCATTTTTCTTTTGTTTTTCATAAAAAAATAAGAAAATAAAATAACCTACTAACTTACCATAAAAGGAAACTATCCTAAGCTACTAGACTTACTATAAAAAGAGAGAAATGCTAATGCTATAAAAAGAAATAAAAATCTACTAAGGTCAATTTACTCTGGATTACGCATTCCATTTAGTTGAATCAAATATTCAAAACGTGTTTTATCAAAAGCTTTGGTAAATAAATCGGCATTATTATCATCCGTTGCCACTTTTACCAGCTTAATTAAGTTCTTTTCAGCACAATCACGTATAAAATGGTGTCTTATGTCTATATGCTTAGTTTTATTATGTTTAACTGGATTATTGTGATAGCAATGGTAGACTGGTTATCTATCCTAATAAGAGTTTGAGTATAAGCCAAACCGTAATCCCGTAATTGTTGTTGTATCCACAAAACCTGTGAACAGCAACTACCAGCAGCTACATATTCGGCCTCGCACGTTGACACGGCTACCGAAGTCTGTTTCTTGCATTGCCAGGAAACTAGCCTCCCTCCTAGGAACAGACAACCTTCAGTTGTTGACTTGCGTGTCAAGCTACATCCTCCATACTCTGAGTTCATGAACTCCTCCAATTCCAGATCGCCCTCGGCGTGATACCAAAGTCCCAGCTCCGGTTTTGACTTGAGGTATCGTAGAATCAGCTTCACAGCTTTCATGTGTATCTCTTTTGGATTAGCTTGAAACCTAGCACAAATACAAACAGCAAACATAATATCAGGTCTTGAAACAGTTAAATACATAAGTGATCCAATCATGGCCCGATATAACGTCGGATCCACATCGGTATCACTTTCAGTAACCGGTCCGAGATTGTGATTCACTTGAATCGGCGTGCTGAAGTGAGCTGTCAGCTTAGTTCCTTCCATCCCGAAGCGCTCTAAGATGTCATAGACATACTTCGTCTGATGGATAAACATGCCCTCCTTCCTCTGATCGACTTGCAAACCCAGAAAGAAGTTCAACTCACCCATTGCACTCATCTCAAACTTTAACTTCATAACCTTTTCAAAGTCTGTGCACATTTGCTCGTCCGATGACCCAAATATTATGTCATCGACATACACTTGTACCAAGATGAAATGTTCACCTTTTCGCTTCTCGAACAACGTACTATCTATCCTCCCTTTTTCAAACTTGTTTTCTAAAAGATGGTTGCATAGAGTCTCGTACCATGCCCTAGGTGCTTGATGTAACCCATACAAAGCCTTATCTAACCGATATACTCTGTCTGGATATTTCGGATCAGTAAACCCATGTGGCTGTTCCACATACACCAGCTCCTTCACTTTTCCATAAAGGAAAGCGCTCTTAACATCCAGCTGATAAACCTTAAAACCTTTGAAGGAAGCGAAAGCCAGAAACAAACGAATTGCTTACAACCTTGCCACTGGCGCGAACACTTCATTGTAATCGATTCCTTCCTCCTGGTTGAAACCCTTTACAACTAATCTTGCTTTGTTGCGAGTGACTACACCCCGATCATCTCTCTTGCACTTAAAAACCCATTTGGTTCATATAGCAACTTCTCCTCGAGGTAACGGAACTAACTCCCACACTTCTAGTTTCCTAAACTGTGACAGTTCTTCCTACATCGCTTCAACCCAAGAGTTGTCTTTTAGTGCCATCTGCACATTCTTCGGCTCTACTTGCGAGATGAAACATGAGTAGAGGCAGGTATGAAAGGCCTCGGAGTCATTTATCATCGACAACAGCACTGTGTTGTTACTTAAACTACTCCTAGTCCTCACACCAGCAGTTGGACTTTTTATGATACTCTCAATAGGGTGATTCTTGTTGATCCTAGATGTTTCTATCTCGTCAACTCTAAGATTTTCTCCGAAAATTTGATCCTATCTCTCCTAACGGGGGAACGACTTCAGACTCGACATTTCCTTCCTCATGGACACTGTCTTCAGAGTTAGGACTTGTTGTCTGAACTTCGTTTGTAGGAATTTCAGAATCATTAATTTCAGGAGATCTATCTTCAGTTGATGTAGGCTCGAATGATGATGGAAAGGTGGTCCTCGGAAAACTTTGACCCACGTCATTCAGATTCAATGATGCCATGTCCTGATCGATTGTACCTGCATTTCCATCAAAAGGAATGTTAAATGACTCAAACAATTTATCATAATCAAATATCCATTCCGGACCCTTTTGGGGTTCATGTGTATAACTTGTAACATCAATATTATACACA
Organism: Centrapalus pauciflorus; assembly: GCA_020465985.1. Classification (NCBI taxonomy): domain Eukaryota; kingdom Viridiplantae; phylum Streptophyta; class Magnoliopsida; order Asterales; family Asteraceae; genus Centrapalus; species Centrapalus pauciflorus. The sequence goes on from JAANYP010008349.1 coordinate 59,660, forward strand.
ATCTCCACTGTACCATTAGATTTATTAAAAACCCGTTTGTTTGGCGAATTTGGCACATAACCTAGGAAATATCCTTCGTCAGCCTTTTCACCAAACTTAGGTTGATGTTTTGTTTTCATTAAAGTGCATGGTACTCCAAAAGGTTCGAAGCCAGTTAAATTAGGTGGCCGTTTATTCAAAACTTCATAACAGGTTTTGTTCAAAGATTTGACAGTAAGGACCCTGTTTAACACATGACAAGCGGTATTCACTGCCTCCCCCCAAAACATCATAGGAAGCTTTGAATCCGAAAGCATGGTCCTTGCTGCCTCAATCAATGTCCTGTTTTTTCGCTCCGCCACCCCATTTGGTTGTGGCTCATATGGTGCACTGAATTGATGCACTATGCCATTTGATAGGCAATATACACCAATAACAGTGTTTTGGAACTCTGTTCCATTATCACTTCTAATACTCTAAACCCTCGTTATGTAAGAATTTTCCACTTGGTCTAAGAACCCGATGAGCTTTGCTGCTGTCTCGTCCTTTGTAGCTAAAAAGAAAACCCAAGAAAAATCGTCAGTAATAACTAAACAGTACCAACTACCACCTATACTCCTTTTGTTGATTGGTCCAAAGAGGTCCATATGCAACAAATCGAATGTGGCAGCGTTTGAGTTCTGAGTCTTGGACTTGTGTGCCTTCTTGTGTTGTTTCCCTTGCACGGTAGACACTTGTCCTCGAACTGAAAACTCTTCATGGGAACACCTGGCACCAATCAGTTTTTCGTAATGTAGTTCATCTTTCTCAGGTGCAAGTGTGCCATGTGTCTGTGCCATAAAACCGACTCAGTTTCTGAAGCTTTTGATAACAGACAAATTGGTCCCATCGAAAATTCCGGCTTGTTCATGTCTAGCATGTACAGGTCATTCTTCCTTGGAGCCCTCATAAGTATCCAATCTTCAGGTACCGTGAATCCCGGTTTCAGCACTAACGCCTCAGTGTCTGTGAAAACCACTGAGTTCTTCTTATCACAGATTTGAGATACACTAATGAGATTATGAACCAATTTATCAACGTGATAAACGTGATCCAATTGGATAGTCCCATTAGTGACCACTCTAGTACCGGTGATAGTTCCTCGTTTATTGCCATCAAATGATACAAATCCATGATTCCCACCCTTGAAGTCTGCGAGAAGACTTCTTTCCCCTGTCATGTGCCTGGAGCAACCACTGTCGATGAACCATTTGTTGTTGGGACCTGTAGTTATCTCCTGCACATGAAAGAAAATAGGTTAGTTATCACGGGGAACCCAAGCCATGACTGACTTGGTAATACCATTCTCGTCCACGTACTTAAACTCTTTCAAATACCCATCTTGCCGTTCAGGTGACTTGGGTTTTTGATTTGGAGTCTGTAGTGGTGCCGAGTGATTTAAATTCACTCTTTGCCTTGGAGTAGGCATTTGCTGTGGAGCTCTAGAATAGTTACGATTATAATGCATTTCCGATTGTTATCCCTATGCTTTACCTGGTGTTTGGTGTCTTACAGGAGTGTGTGACCTAACCGGAGTGTAAGCTCTGCTAGGTGTAGTACTCCTATATTGTTGTGGCGGTCCTGACCCAGATTGATTATTCACTCGATTTGGCGAATTAGTCCTAATCACTTCTTTGGTTTGACCTGACCCAGGCATTTGTTTCACAGCAGACTTAGGTGCGCCTTGCACAGGTTTCTAGATAGATTAAGAACTACTAGTGCTTGCTACACTTGGAGAAGGCTTAAGTTGTGCTGGCTTTCCATTTTTAGGCGTAGAATCTACTTTCCTATATGGACAGCTAGACGCAACATGCCCCTTTTCATGACATCTAAAGCAAGACATTTTGTCAATTGACTTTTTGTGTGTGCCCTTTGACTTAAGTGTCTCACTAGTGTCTGGCTCTTTTAGTTCAACTATAGCCACTGGTTCATCATCCTGATCATTAAAGTCAATTTTGTGTTGTCCTACAGGTTTATCACTAGAGGATGGCACAAACTTAACTTTCTTAATCTTGATACTATTAGCAGTCATCTTAGTTTCATCTTCCTTTGCAATTTCAGACACTGGTTCCGGTATTTCCTCTGATTCAATTGATTTCTCAGTTTTCTCCTGAGGTTGAGGTACATAGTTATCGTTGAAAGGTGGAGGACTCTCATGATATCCTAGACCTACTGGCTTCTTAGACTGACGCTGTGCATCTAAGATTTTCCCTAGGTTAAGAGATGAGTTCCTGAACTTTTCAAGCTTACTGTTGACCTCAGCTACCTTTACCTTAGACTCGGCTAGCTCTACTTCTTTGGATTTAAGCTCCTTGGTTAATGCCTCAACATGTTCATACATTACTTCTAACCTAACACACTGTTCGCTCAGTTTGTCCTTTAGAACTACAACATCCTGTGCATCAGCCTTAAGCTTATCCCTGAGATCTTGCTTTATATCTACTAGTCTAGCATTGTCTGATTTTAACGTTTCATTTTGAGCAGATATGGTTTTATGTGATTCCAGTACTAAATTTAACCTATCGTTAGAGGTAGCACATAAAACACATAAATCATGGAAAAGAGAAAAGTTTAGTGTTACCTTGGCGTGATCAGATTCCACGTTGGCCATTTGTGCGGCAAACTCCAGAAGCGTCTGATCGTCTGACTTTTCTACCCACATCAGACTGCTCTCATGCTGACAGCTGTCCCCTGACTTTTCCTCTGCTCCGTCACTTCCAGTCTCGTTCACTTCAGCCATAAAGGCTCTAGCGTTCGACTCTGGATGTGTACTCCAGTCATAAGTTCCGTCCAGTTGTCTGTCTGATGTAACATTCGATAACAGACCATCTATATTAGTCTGACAGGTTGAACTACTTGGTAAATATTGCCCTTGCGATTGATTCTGATATTGTCCCTGTTGATTCTGATACTGTCCCTGGTGATTCTGATACTGTTGTAAGGTCTACGACTGCAAGATCTATCTAGACGCGGATCCGTGAACGAGTGCGGAATCCTCGTTGACGGTTAGACGGACAACTCTCAACCAACGGAACACGGAGACTATTAGACGCTGAACGAACGACACTCGAATGATCCTACGTACTAATTCTCTCCGAAACAGCACTCACCTAGCTGATAAACTCGAGATCGCCTCTTGCTTAATTCCTCACGAATTCTGCAAAAAGTCAGCTAATTATTCGAGTCTATCCCTAATTATAGACCCTGATTCGAGTCTGTTGTGGGCCAACCTCGAATCTGGCCCAAGGCCCATTCGAGTCTGTCCATATTGACAGTCTCGAATCTAGCCTTCTTTCGAATCTATGGTTACATTCGAATCTATCACAGATTCGAATGTCAACCCATATATGATTCGAATCTAGCCTTTTACATAAACAACTAAGTGTTGAACCTTACGTTATTACTTATGATTGATTTTATCTTTGTACTTTATGTTTGAACTTCTTGTAATACGTTACATCAAGTTCAAACATACAAACACTAATAAATATCAACCATATATAAACATATATATCACACACTTGCTAAAATCACAATGTAGGATCACTTAGACTGCTGTCGTCACACAGGATGTACCAACAACTGTCCCTGGTAGTTCTCTACTTTCGGTCTCTGACATTCTCTGGCGAAATGTCCTAACCCCTCACAGTTGTAACACTTAACCTTGGACTTATCGAATCCAATCTTATTGTTATTAACATTCAGATTCCTTCCCATTCTTTTGATGAACCTTTTAACTCTCTGAGTTTCCATGGCCAGTTGCCATTGCAGATCCATCTCCTCAAGATCATCAGGGTCGACCTGATCGTAATCCTCATCCAAGAGTGCAGGATCGTTAATTTTGCCCTGAATGCAATTGCCGTATGCGGCCATGAATGAAACCAACAGATTCAGGTGGTCTTCAGCCGATTTTGCGCTCATAGGCATCTTTGAATACCCTTGAGATGTAGATGCCAGAGTCGCCTGATGCTGCTTTTCTTCTGGTCTAGCAAACCCTAAGAAAGCCCTACCTACTGGGTCTTCTGTTTCAGCCGGTGACGATGTTTCTCCTGAAAAGAAAGTTGTAGCTGTCTTCAAATCAGATGCCCCTGAATGTTTTGATTTCCCAAAATACATTGCAGGATCTTGAACTTGGTCATAATCCGCTTCCTTCTTTAGCAGCTCAAAGTGATATGCCCTCAACGTTCCTACAACATTCTCTAGAGTCAGAGTATAGTAATTTTCTTCATCATGCTTTATTAAGGCCACATACATCTCCCACTTGGCCGGTAAAGCATCCAGAATCTTGTTATTCTTCTCAGTTTCACTATACTCCACGTCATGGCTTTCTAACTCAGTTAGCAAATGATAGAATCGTGTGATAGTCTCATCAAGCTTTTCGTTCTTCAATGCTTTGAAGATTGCAAACTGCTGCTTGAGCATTTCCATGCGATCCTTTCTCACCCTCGGGTTACCTTCACACCGTTTCTCTAACGCATCCCACAGCTCTTTTGTTGTCTTCTGATTACGGAAGGTGTGCAAGATCTCCTGAGGTAACGCCATTCTAATGATAGCAAATGCACGGTTTTCGGCTTCATACAACTTTTTATCGTCATCCTTCATCTTTGAATACGTGACAACCTTTTGTCGTCCTTCAACCTCAGCCGTGGGTGGAATGTATCCCTCATCGATACAAATCCACATTCGCATATCATTAAATCTCGCGAAGTCGGCAAACCTATCCTTCCACCAGTAGTAGTCCTCAATTTTCATTAACTTCGGTGGAGAATTCGCCTTTCCAACCTCGTGATCCATCTCCATAAACCTCTGTAGACTTGTCATTGTTTCAAATATTTTTGGATTTAAACTTAATTAATTTAAGTCGAAATTATTTAAAAGAATTCTTTCGAATTTGGATAAATTTGAACTGAAATATTTTAAATTGTTTTTGAACTAAATTCGAAATTAAGTTCGAAATCCAAATAAAATCGAAATTAATGACAAAGTCGACACTAAATTCGAAAATCCCCTAAATTCGAAAACCCCACTAAACTCGAATGTCCTAATTCGACTTTAGTGTAAAGTCGAAACCCAAAGCAAATTCGAAATGGCCAAATTCGAAGCAAACTTTAAGGAAACTCGAAAGAAGCGTATTTTGGTCAAACTCGAAATTTTAACAAACCCTAATACTCCCTTACTAAACTCGAGCGCCGCAAATTCGAAAAACGGCTAACACTTCGAGTTTTTCAAGTTCTTCAGATTAAATCAATATTTTTATAAGTAAAAATACTGATTTTTGTCAAAAACATGAACTACAACAAAGTATTTCCCGAATTCTAATTTGTTAAACTCGAAAACTCCAAAATCGTGATTAAAACCGTCCAAAACGTCAAGAAACCTAGGATGTATCATATGAACACGAAGAACACCCCAAAAGCTCTGATACCACTTGTAAGGTCTTCACTCTACGGATCTATCTAGACGCGACACCGTCCAACGAGTGCGGAATCCTCATTAGCGGCTTGACGGTAAGATCACAAGCACGAAACACGAAACACAAAGACTACCAAGATGTTATACAAACGACGACGAACGTACCTACACGATGATTCTCTCCGAAAACACTCAAAGATCACTAGCAAACTCGAGATCGCCTTTGCTTAATTATTCTCCGAAATTCTGCAAAAGTCCACTAATGATTCGAGTTAACCCTTAATTATACTGACCAATTCGAGTTTGTCATGGGACAAACTCGAAACAGGCCCAAGGCCCATTCGAATTTGTCTACCTGACAAATTCGAATTTACCTCTATGTGCAAATTCGAATTTACTACAAATTCGAATTTCATCCAATGACAAATTCAAATTTATTCTAAATTCGAATTTCACATATCAAACTTATATTTGAACTTATGTTTTAACTTATGTTTGAATTTATCTATGAACTTTATGTTTGAACTTCTTGTAATGCATTACATCAAGTTCAAACATACAATCAACCAATATCAAACACATATAAATACATATACCAAATACTAGTCAATATTCAATATTACGAAAGTTGACTTTCACAAAATGCTAACACAACTTAGACTGCTATCGTCACACAGGGTGTACCAACATCAGTCTGCTAAGTGCATAGCTAGTTCACTTAAGCAGAAGAATGAAAAACAAGCTAAAGCTGCAGCTTTGGGAACTAAACCTGTTAACCAGACAGCATCTGGATCTAAAGCTGATGGCAGGAAACCTGTTAATCCATTCAATGCTGAACATTTTGAGAAAAGGTTTTCAAAATGGAAGCAGCCTGCTTTCAACAAAGGTAAGTCTCATGTTTGAATCAACTCTGCTGTGATTTCAAATAAGTTTTTAAATCATTGTGGAAAACTGGTTATAAATGAAGGAAAATCTTTTGCTGAATGTCAAGACCGTCCCTTACGGGCAGTCCTGAATGACTAGGTCCCAAGGAATAATACAGCATCAGTCAAAACTAAGATAGATTAATAAAGTGCAGAATTAAGTCATTACAGATGTTAGGATTATCATACAATAAGTTAAAAACAAAACTACAAAAGGGCACCAGGACACTAATCTAATACATAATCACAACACATAATACTGATGTACCCAAACCACCACGCTTATTGCCTTCAGTCAATACCAATTGCAGATTCAATAGTGGTCTAATAACTTCAAATTCGAGCGTGCAGATCCTAAAGACTTGGGTCAGCTGGACCTTTTCCTTTGATTAAACCTATAAAAAGATTCAACAACAACTGTAAGCGGTGCTTAGTGAGAATATAGATTTAACAGTTAACATGCCATGACAATTTTAAGCGGAGACTTGACTTTTGACTTTGACTTTGAGCTCTGACTTTGACTTTAAGCGCGATTTTGACATGACTGCCACTATCAGCCAGACATTGTGAGACATAGGACTTAATATCGGATGATGTTTAATCCCACGCACACGCTTTAATCGTGGTGGCCAACCACATACTGGGCTAGCTACCAGTAAGACAACGTGGGCAAACATCGGAGTAGACTTAATCATAGACTGACATGCACTTTCTCAGACTTGAATTATGCGGAAGCATAGGAAAGCATTGATATAAAGGCAAATGACTAAAAGCATTCAAGTAATTAATCAAGATAGCAACAATAATATATCCAAGACTAATTCAGACTGTAAATACAAGTGTGCATGATGATATATTAAAAGCTATCATGATCCACAGGGCATCACCGTACCAAGGTGTACACAGGTCACATTCTAGCTGAGCATATAGACTTTCAAATAAAGCTAGAACAACAATATGTCTCACAGGAAGACAAGCATGTATACAGTTATATCTATAACTCACAGTTACTGATTTTATTGCATGGCTGTTGATATTGTCTTTCGCAAGCAGATTAAATCCACCACCCGAGTTTTCTCAGGATTTACCAATTGACTTTACATACTTTAGCTTTGACATTACTGACTTTGGCTTTGACTTGCTTCTCTGACTTTGAACCTGTTATTTGCATGACCAAATTAATTTACTTAAGCTTTTATGACATTACATAACGCATTTGTGTGTCTCTGATGAATTCTTTGACTTTCTGAAGCTTATGTATAGACATATTCATTTATTGAATTTTCATGTCGGCTTAGACTTTGTTGCATCACAATTAAGCTTATAATTTAGCCTTGACATGTGCTTTTATGCATTTCATGGACATGTGTGACCTCATTTGGTCTTTCTTTAGTTTTCATTTGCACTTTAACTCTTTCATATACGTGCAATTGACATATTATGCATAATTATGCACTTATGACTAGTAACATGATTATAAATGTCATTATTTCATAACACTTACATTTGAATGTTCATAGAATTTAACTGATAATATTCATGGCGTCTATATGCACTTCTTGTAATTAAAATCTCGCTCCATGCTTTCCTTTGTAATATACGTTTATAAATTGAGACATACAGTTGAATGAATCCAAACATTTTTTTAAATTAATTGAACTTATTGTCGCTGGATATTTTTAAATCACATATCAAAGCACACCATATTATATATGCATTATTAAGCACACATTTAGGCACATCACACATTTTAACTTATATATATGAATCAATCGGATTAAAAGGCTGGTCATGCTACATGGGTACAATACATCCGAGTTATAGTATTTATATATGAATACTTTGTTGTTTCTGTCACAATTAATGCACACAAATCACACAAGAAAATAGACTTTTTCTTAATTTATGTTTGTTGATATGGACTGCTACTGCTAAAAGATATTTACAAAAGGTTGCTGTCACATACTCAAACATACATCACACTTGAAACAAATATATATTTATAGATTGGGGTTGTTTCTATTTTCTGTTATACTCTTATACAGAACATATACATTTTTCAATAAATAAAATGAGCTAAAAGGGGATGAAAGGCTGATGCCTTTTCTGCTACACACTTTACACACACTTAGCTTAGTTTTTATATATGATTAAAACAAAGAAATGGCTGCTGGTTTCGGTTCTTTTCACCACCACAACAAACACATACTATTTTTATGTAAAAAAGGAAGACTATTCCTATTGTTGTTTCAGTCTCACACACTGCACACACATATCTTTTTGACATAAAAATTGGAAGGTTTCGGTATTATGGAGTTACCGAAACCATGAAGGTTTCGGTTATGGGTGTCTGTTTTTGTTCTATAAAGTCGATACACCCACACATATTTCATTTTTGTGTTTGCATGAAAAGGGAAAGAATGGTTGCTGGAGACTATTTCTGTCACAAATGACAGCACACACACACATACTAATGTTGTCATATTCATTCTCTAGCTGCACATATATAAGGCTGCTGATGCACACACTGCACACTTCTTTTACTTACATAAAAAGGGAAAGGTGTTGTATTTTTTGTTTCTGTTTTATACATAATTAAAGGTTGTTGATGCTGAATTATATCTCTGAAATTGACATCACAAGAAAAGGAAAGGTTGCTGTTGGTCTGTTTCTTCCTGTTTCGGTATTGAAGATTACTAAAACCTTAAAGGTTTCGGTATTGATCCATGGTTTCAGCATTGTTTATGTGAATCTCGGTAGTTCTATGATGGTCTCGGTAGTGTCACAATGTTTCGGTTTCTTCAATACCGAAACCTTTGAAGGTTTCGGTAGGCATGCAAAATGGGTCTTGGTATTAACATGCAAAACACACAAACACACACCTGCACTTCTACTTTCTTATTTCTGTCTTCTACTTAAATTTTCAGCAACAAAAATTTAAGTTTCAGATGACAAATTTCGAAATGTGAATTAAGGCTTCGAGTTTCTACTGTGACCAATTCATACCATTACTAAAACATGCGTGAGTTTAATTTCATGATATTGAACTACTTTGAAGCATGTATAAATTTCCCAGAAACTATAACATGTATATATGATTATATAAATTGTTTGAGCATTAAAATTACCTTGAATCTTTGATATAAACTTGACTCTCAAAGTTTGATTGATGATTTCAAACTTGTACCTTTGATTCTTGAATTTTGATTGCAAGATTTTGATGAACACAAAGAGGAGCCGTGACTCTTCTTTTTAGTGAGAGAGAGAGTTGAAAATTTTCTTTTCTTTGCAAATTAGATAAAATATGAGCAGATGTTTGGTTTCTTAATTTTATATAATTAAGATTTTCTAAATTTACATTTTGGCCCCAAGACTTTGTTTTGTTGCATCTTCTTTTTTTTTTTAACTTAACTTCAAAGATATCATAATTTAACACATGTTACTTTTATTATTTTAAACTAAAATCTCATTTCTATTTATGTAATAAAAAATTATTTTTAACATATAATTAACGTTAAACTTGTTAATTAATGCTAATCATGTTTATCGTTGCTAATTAAAGTTTAGGTTGTTACAGAATGGGCTCCACCACGCATAACTTCGTCCCCGAAGTTGTCTATGTTCAGATAAATGTAACTGAGGAATAACAAAGTAGCTATGTATTCCCGTAATCTGACATAAACATTCTAGTGTTTATTGAGCACCATCTGTATTTCATAGCTTTTGTCTCTTTGGCTTTTATAACCAGTACATATTCTGATTTTTCAATATCATACAACTTATAAGGTGACTTATGCGATGACATAAGTCAACTTTTAGGATTTCTTCTTATCGCTTATACTTTTTACTGTGTCAAATTACGCTTTGATATTCAATATATAACTTTCAATTATTTCGGATGTCAATTTGAATAACAGCCCAATATATTAGTTATCTCATATATCTTTTCGTTTAGTCTTAAACCAGTTGTGGCTTTTTGAATCTCACATCTGTTTTATTGAACATTTTTACTCATCAGTGATGTTATTATCATCAATGGCTTCGCAGACTTTTTGGTTTGCGCTGACAAATTTCAAGACTTGAGATGAATATTCATTTGTAATCCCTGAGTCTAGAGTTACTTTATTTTGCTTCAGCCAAGACTATTATTGACAAGACAATGGAATATGAATCCCTTATTTACATGTTTATAGACTTATAATTGACTTTCATTGGTCATTCAGACGAATCGCTTAATTCTTATAAGAATTTCTCTTTATTTCTTGTTTGACTTTAGCTTTGTGCCTCAGACTTCTTTTAATTTCTATTCAAGCTGACATTGGGTACTTGACAATCAGGTTCAAACACCATTCTTCTCATTTAATTTCATTGACTCAACAACTTCTACCTTTGCCTCATTATGAAACACGATGTAATCTTTCAGATTACTAGGCTTTACGAAGAAGCGTGTGCTTAAAATTCAGCTTTGGGTTTCCTTAAAGCTTTTGAATCATACATGATTCAAACACTGATACCTATATCGCTTATTGGCAGAATTTCTAATTTGAAAGACATTTATGACATAACTTCAACTGATACAACTTATATGTCATCCGCACATTCACTATCGATGACAAAGCTGTACAGTCGAACTCAAGACTTATTTAAAATCATAAGTCGATTTAAATCATGAATAGAAAATCTTTCTCCTGATCTCCTTAGCGATCGTATTTTTAAAATGTTTCTATGGAATCGGAATGAGGTCGAGATTGAAGAATGTGTAATTAATGAGCAAGGAATGGTTATGAGATTAGGTCATCAGCAGCTGTTTCAATACCAAGAATAACATGAAGCTAGACAATTAACTTGGTTAATTGGCATGAAAAATGTTGTAGAGATGAATGAACAGTTTTATAGTAGAATCAAATGATACATGTATTTAATTAGCAAACGTACTCATGGCTGCATCTGGCATTTCCTCTGTTTCCTCGGCTGTGATGTGATAAGCACAGGCTCTAGCTAACGGAGTTGCAACAGTGCATTTCATTGTTGAACCTCCGGCATATGACTGGGATTGACTATTGCTTCTCATTGGACATTGATGATTAAAGTGTCTCGGTTTTCCACACGTGGAACAACCAAGACCTTTCATTGGGCATTCCTCGCGACTATGACCGATTTTGCTGCAAACATAGCATATCACATCAATTGGATTACATAACCCAGTATGTGATTTCCTACACCTTTTGCACACTCGTTGTTCTGATTCAATCGCGTAAGATTTGGCTTTCTGAGGAGAGCTATATTGATCAGTATGTTGAGACTGGGTCTTTCCCATCTTGAAGAAGCTGCTAAATCGTTGCTTCTTTGGTGGAGAAGGACATGTTGGATTGATCTGAGTTACGCCTAATTGTTCACCATACTCAAGGTATTCGCTTTCAATTTGCCTGGCTGCTTCTACCATCTCCAAGTACGTCTTGTATTTGTTACCACTCATCGGCTGACGATACTTTGGGTTTAATCCTCTGCGAAATCGATTCATTTTTCTTTCTTCTGTTGCTACTTGATAAGATGAATAGCCACACAGTCGTGAGAACTCGTGCTCATATTCATCAACCATCTTGTCGCCTTGAGTCAATTGCATCAATTGAACTTCCAGTCTATCTTGCTGGTCCGTGGGACAGTACTTAGCGTTGAACATGTCGAGGAATTGCTCCCATTCAAGTGTTTGGATGATGACCTCTCCGTAGATACTCCTCTGTGTCTTCCACCATGCGCGGGCAGCTCCGACAATTAAGGCAGTAGCGAACTTGACCCTTTGTGAATCTAAACACTCAGAGATACTGAAAATCTCCTCTGTGTGACAAATCCAGTCCAATGCATGGATAGGGTCTACACTACCTTCAAATGTCAAGGCACCACTAGACTTAAAGTCTTTGAATCGGCAGCCTTTTGGATGATCAGTTTGGGCATTATCAATGGATTTATCAGGATCAGACTCATCATTATGGATTTGCTTATCCATTCTTTTGTTCTTTTTATCAGCCTTACGTTTTGCTTCAGCCTCATCACGAGCCTGAAACTCTTCTTGGATAAGTTTGACTTGTTGTTCATTTTGTTGTGCTAACAGTTGTTGTATCATCTCAAACAGTTGCTGAGGTGTGACATTATCAGAAATTCCTACTTGTCTAGACATCCTTACTGAAAATTAAAATTCAAGTGACTTTCAGTTTAATACACTTAGTGACTATGTGCCCTTTTTCCCATCCTAACAGTCTGTACAACCTATCTCAGTTCAAGCCACCTAGCATGATTGACACTTTATATACTGCTTAAGTTTGAGACCAAGTATTACTTTCATAATACTTGATTCACTCAAACTATTGCTCTGATACCATCCTGTCAAGACCGTCCCTTACGGGCAGTCCTGAATGCCTAGGTCCCAAGGAGCAATACAACATCAATCAAAACTAAGATAGATTAATAAAGTGTGGAATTAAGTCATTACAGATATTAGGATTATCATACAATAAGTTCAAAACAAAACTAGAAAAGGGCACCAGGACACTAATCTAATACATAATCACAACACATAGCACTGATGTACCCAAACAACCACGCTTATTTCCTTCAATCAATACCAATTGCAGATTAAGTAGTGGTCTAATGACTTCAAATTCGAGCGTGCAGATCCTAAAGACTTGGGTCAGCTGGACCTTTTCCTTTGATTAAACCTGTAAAAAGATTCAACAACTGTAAGCGGTGCTTAATGAGATTATAGATTTAACTGTTAACATGCCATGACAATTTTTAAGCGGAGACTTGACTTTTGACTTTGACTTTGAGCTCTGACTTTGACTTTAAGCGCGATTTTGACATGACTGCCGCTATCAGCCAGACAATGTTAGACATAGGACTTAAGATCAGATGATGTATAATCCCACGCACACACTTTAATTGTGGGTGCCAACCACATACTGGGCTAGCTACCAGTAAGACAACGTGGGCAAACATCAGAGTAGACTTAATCATAGACTGACATGGACTTTCTCAGACTTGAATTATGCGGAAGCATATGAAAGCATTGATATCAAGGCAAATGACTGAAAGCATTCAAGTAATGAATCAAGATAGCAAAAATAATATATCCAAGACTAATTCAGACTGTAAATACAAGTGTGCATGATGATATATTAAAAGCTATCATGATCCACAGGGCATCACCGTACCAAGGTGTGCACTGGTCACATTCTAGCTGAGCATATAGACTTTCAAATAAAGCTAGAACAACAATATGTCTCACAGGAAGACAAGCATGTATACTGTTATATCTATAAGTCACAGTTACTGATTTTATTGCATGGCTGTTGACTTTGACTTTCGCAAGTACATTAAATCCACCACCTGAGTTATCTCAGGATTTATCAATTGACTTTACATACTTTAGCTTTGACTTTACTGAATTTGGCTCTGACTTTGGCTTTGACTTTCTTCTCTGACTTTGGCTTGACTTTATTAACTGATCTTGGCTTTAATTGCTTTAACTTGACTTTTCTGGCTTGGCCTTACAGACTTTGACTTTATAAAATAGTTCAGATTTAGCTGAACCTGTTATTTACATGACAAATTAATTTACATAAGCTTTTATAACATTACATAACGTATTTGTATGTCTCTGATGAATTCGTTGACTTTCTGAAGCTTATGTATAGACATACTCATTTATTGAATTTTCATGTCGGCTTAGACTTTGTTGCATCACAATTAAGCTTATAATTTAGCCTTTACATGTGCTTTTATGCATTTCATGGACATGTGTGACCTCATTTGGTCTTTCTTTAGTTTTCATTTGCACTTTAACTCTTTCATATACGTGCAATTGACATATAATGCATAATTATGCACTTATGACTTGTAACATGATTATAAATGTCATTATTTCATAACACTTACATTTGAACGTTCATAGAATTTAACTGATAATATTCATGGCGTCTATATGCATTTCTTGTAATTAAAATCTCGCTCCATGCTTTCCTTTGTAATTTGCGTTTATAAATTGAGACATACAGTTGAATGAATCCACACATTTTTTTAAATTAATTGAACTTATTGTTGCTGGATATTTTTAAATCACATATCAAGGCACACCAAATTATATGGGCATTATTAAGCACACATTTAGGCACATCACACATTTTAACTTATATATATGAGTCAATCGGATGAAAAGGCTGCTCATGCTACATGGGTACAATACATCCGAGTTATAGTATTTATATATGAATACTTTGCTGTTTCTGTCACAATTAATGCACACAAATCACATAAGAAAATAGACTTTTTCTTAATTTATGTTTGTTGATATGGACTACTACTGCTAAACGACATTTACATAAGGTTGCTATCACATACTCAAACATACATCACACTTGAAACAAATATATATCTATAGATTGGGGTTGTTTCTATTTTCTGTTATTCTCTTATACAGAACAAATAAATTTTTCAATATATAAAATGAGCTAAAAGGGGATGAAAGGCTGATGCTTTTTCTGCTGCACACTTTACACACACTTAGCTTAGTTTTTATATATGATTAAAACAAAGAAATGGCTGTTGGTTTCGGTTCTTTTCACCACCACAACAAACACATACTATTTTTATGTATAAAAGAAAGACTATTCCTATTCTTGTTTCAGTCTCACACACTGCACACATATATATTTTTGACATAAAAAAGGAAAGGTTTCGGTATTATGGAGTTACCGAAACCATGAAGGTTTTGGTTATGGGTTTCTGTTTTTGTTTTATAAAGTCGACACACCCACACATATTTCATTTTTGTGTTTGCATGAAAAGGGAAAGAATGGTAGCTAGACGCTATTTCTTTCACAAATGACAGCACACACACACATACTAATGCTGTCATATTCATACTCTAGCTGCACATATATAAGGCTGCTGAAATGTTGTTGTCCCATGCACTACACACACTGCACACTTCTTTTACTTACATAAAAAGGGAAAGGTGTTGTGTTTTTGTTTCTGTTTTATACATAATTAAAGGCTTTTGATGCTGAATTATATCTCTGAAATTGACAGCACAAGAAAAGGAAAGGTTGTTGTTGGTCTGCTTCTTCCTGTTTCGGTATTGTAGATTACTGAAACCTTAAAGGTTTCGGTATTGATTCATGGTTTCAGCATTGTTTATGTGAATCTCGGTAGTTCTATGATGGTCTCGGTAGTGTCACAATGTTTCGGTTTCTTCAATACCGAAACCTTTGAAGGTTTCGGTAGGCATGCAAAATGGGTCTCGGTATTAACATGCAAAACACACAAACACACACATGCACTTCTACTTTCTTATTTCTGTCTTCTACTTAAATTTTCAACAACAAAAATTTAAGTTTCAGATGACAAATTTCGAAATGTGAATTAAGGCTTCCAGTTTCTACTGTGACCAATTCATACCATTACTAAAACATGCTTGAGTTTAATTTTATGATATTGAACTACTTTGAAGCATGTATAAATTTCCCAGAAACCATAACATGAATATATGATTATATAAATTGTTTGAACATTAAAATTACCTTGAATCTTTGATATAAACTTGACTCTCAAAGTTTGATTGATGATTTCAAACTTGTACCTTTGATTCTTGAAATTTGATTGCAAGATTTTGATGAACACAAAGAGAAGCCGTGACTCTTCTTTTTAGTGAGAGAGAGAGAGAGTTGAAAATTTTCTTTTCTTTGCAAATTAGATAAAATATGAGCAGATGTTTGGTTTCTTAATTTTATATAACTAAGATTTTCTAAATTAACATTTTGGCCCCAAGACTTTGTTTTGTTGCATCTTTTTTTTTTTAACTTAACTTCAAAGATATCATACTTTAGCACATGTAACTTTTTATTATTTTAAACTAAAATCTCATTGCTATTTATGTAATAAAAAAAATATTTTTAACATATAATTAACGTTAAACTTGTTAATTAATGCTAATCATGTTTATCGTTTCTAATTAAAGTTTAGGTTGTTACACTAAAAAACCTGAAGTAATGATTATGTTGATAGGCAACAGACATCACATCTCAGTAAAGGCAAAGGCAAAGCCATTGCTCAAACTGAGAAAGCTGGGAATAAAAATCCCAAACCTGTGGAAGGACAGAAGCCAGTAAAACTACCTGTATTTGCTCTCTACCCTCCCAAAAAGAGAAAAGAGGACACAGGCAAAACTGTTGCTGTTGTACCTTCCACCCAAGCTGTTGGTTCCTCTAAAATAAGTGAGACTTTGTTAAAAACTGCTGAGAAAACAAACAAAGATAAACCAGAATGTGTTTCTGGGAGTGCTTCTTCCAAAAAGTCTAAAAATAGAAAATGTTACAAATGTGGAAAGAAAACTCATATGGCCAAAGACTGTCCTAAAACTGAGGACATAAGGCCTGCTGACACTGCTAGCTCCAACATTGCAAAAACCAGTGGTGTTGGAAGTAACATGGTCATTGAGGAGAGTATCCAAGCTGATACAATCCAAATTGGAAATATTAGTGTAGATCTTAGTGGTCCATCAACAAATGTTGATGGAGAAGGACAACTCATCCTTATGATGAATTCCCCTAAAATCTAATATTTTTCGATGACACTCTGCAGGTTAAACACCCAAGCCAGGTTTGGACTTGGACAGCGGCTGCTCAGGCCACATGACAGGTTGCAAAGATTTGTTGAGTGATCTCAAGCCTGAAAAAAAGTCACGGTTGGTGACAATGTACAGGGATCCACAGAAGGATATGGAACCCTTCAAGCTGGTGCTGCAATATTCAACAAAGTAGTCTATGTGTCTATGCTAAAACATAACCTTGTTAGCATTAGTCAACTCTGTGATGCTGGCTACAAGGTTAACTTTGATGAACACCTGGGGTACATGTTGGATTCCCAAAGCAAGGTTGTGCTGTGTGCACAAAGAAAGAAATGTGTATATGTTGTGGATATGAATTCTGTTGATCCAACAACTGAAATCTGTTTCGTCTCAAGAAGCAATGCAGACCATAACTGGCTGTGGCATAAAAGGCTATCACATCTGAACTTCAAGAACATAAACAAACTATGTAAGAAAGAGTTAGTAATAGGTTTGCCTTCTATGACTTTTGTTAAGAACAAACTCTGCACAGCTTGTGAGAAAGGCAAGCAGAGAAAAACATCTATTAAATCCAAGCATAATTTTCTATTGATACTCTTCTCTTCTTAATCCATATGGACTTGTTTGGCCCTGTTAGTGCCCCAACTCTAGGAGGATGAAGATACACTCTAGTAATGGTTTGGACCTTCATCATTTTGGGCTGAAGCTGTCAACACTGCTTGCTTCACTCAAAACAGATCCTTAGTGGTGAAAAGCTTCAATAAGACTCCTTATGAATTACTCAAAGGGAGAAAGCCAAATATAAGCTATTTCCATGTGTTTGGATGTCCTTGTTTCATCCTGAATCAAAGGGATCAGCTGGCCAAATTTGAACCCAAAGCTGATGAAGGTGTGTTTGTTGGATACTCTGTTGTTTCTAAAGCCTACAGAATATACAACTACAAAAGAAAGGTGATAGATGAATCTATCAATGTCACCTTTGAGGAGTCTAAGAATGCTTCTACCAAAGCTGTTCCTGAAATCAGTTTCAGGAGAGTGGAACCTGTTAACCACAATGGTCATGATGATGATTATGTTAGTACACCCTTTGTGAATAAATGTACTGATATAGTTAATGCACCATGTCCAGAACCAATCAATGCTGATTTCCCTGAATCTTCTGCTGATGTGTTCAACAATAAGAATTCATTTTCAATAGGTGAACAGGCTCAAGACATCAGTGTATCTAAAAATCTTGAAAGTCGTTCTGAAAGACCTAATGAAAATGAAACTGATACAGGAGAATCTTCATTGAAACATGATCCTAAGTGGATCAGGTGTCACCCCAATGTTCAAATAATTGGTGACATCAACAAAGGGGTACGAACAAGATGAGACAGCGTAGGAGACTTTTGTATGTTTTCTAGCTTTGTGTCCCTAATGGAGCCAAAGAAAGTAGATGATGCACTGAAAGATGTCAATTGGATCACTGCCATGCAAGAAGAGCTCAATCAGTCTGAGAGAAACAAAGTATGGAAGCTGGTCCCTGTTCCTAAAGGTAAAACAATAATTGGCACCAAGTGGGTTTTCAGAAAGAAAATGGATGAGCAAGGCTATAGGAAAGAAGAAGGCATAGATTATGATGAAACATTTGCTCCAGTGGCCAGATTAGAAGCAATTCGTTTGTTTCTAGCCTATGCTACCCACAAGAGCATGAAGGTATTTCAAATGGATGTCAAGAGTTCATTTTTGAATGGTAAGCTGCAAGAAGAGGTATATGTCAAGCAGCCTCCAGGTTTTGAAAGTGAAGAACACCCAGACTTTGTCTATAAGTTGGACAAAGCTCTCTATGGTCTGAAACAAGCCCCTAGAGCCTGGTATGACACTCTTACTGATTTCCTTATAGGCAATGATTATTCCAGAGGTAAAGCGGATACCACATTGTTCATAAAGAATGTGAAAACTGACATTATGCTTGTTAAAATTCATGTGGATGACATAATATTTGGTTCTACTAATGAACAATTATGCAAGAATTTTTCACTGCTCATGAAATCTAAATATGAAATTAGCATGATGGGTGAACTTACTTTCTTTCTAGGATTACAGGTTAAACAAACTTCAAATGGAATTTTCATAAATCAAAGAAAGTATACATTAGATCTTCTTAAAAAGTTCAAATTTGATCAATGTTCTCCCATCAAAACCCCAATGGCAACCAATGTAAAGTTGGATGCTGATGCCTGTGGCAAAGCTATTTCAGTAACAGCTTACAGAGGCATGATTAGGAGCTTGCTATATTTAACTGCTAGTAGACCAAATATTATGTTTGCTACCTGTTTGTGTGCTAGGTTTCAAGCTGATCCAAAAGAATCACATCTAGCTGCTGTGAAAAGAATCTTCAGATACCTAAAGGGTACACAAGGTTTCGGTCTTTGGTATCCCAAAGACTCCAGCCTTGAACTAACTGGTTATTCAGATTTTGATTTTGCAGGTTGCAGGCTAGACAGGAAAAGCAGAACAGATGGATGTCAACTTTTTGGTTGTAAGTTGATCAATTGGTGCAGCGAGAAGCGCATAATTCAATTTCTACTTCTACTGCTAAAGCTGAGTACATTGCTGCTCGAAGCCGCTGTGGGCAGATTCTATGGATGCAGCATCAACTTGAGGATTATGGCATTGTATATAGGAAAACTCCTATTCTGTGTGACAATACAAGTGCCATAGCTATCTCCAACAATCCAGTTTTCCACTCTACAACAAAGAATATTCAGGTCATACATCACTTCATAAGGGATCACATCCAAAAAGGTAATGTGGAGGTAAGTTTTATTTCCACAGAAGAACAACTTGCAGACATTTTTACCAAACCTCTTGATGAAAACAGGTTTAACTATCTTGTAAGCAGGCTGGGCATGCTATATAAAAGTGACTAAGTGTCATTGATGTTCTAAAGACCACTTGTTCAAATCTGTCAAAATTTTACAGAACAGCTTGGATAGGACAAGTTTTACTTGTTCTGTACTTAGCCAGTTCTTGAATGTTTAGATAGATTGAACATGTAACAGGCTTGACAAAATCAATTTTAATCTCAAACCTGTTCTGTTGTACAAACTGCCAACCTGCTCGCTCTCTAAATCGTGAAATGTAGAAAAGTTTAGAGTTACCTCTTTGTTGTCCGATTCCACATTAGCCATTTGAGCTGCAAACTGTAGAATGGTTTGCTCCTCTGACTTTTCCACCAACAAAGGACATAATTCTATCTGTTGGGTGTCGTCTGCTTCTTCTTCAGCTCTCCTCCCCCCCAGGTCTCAGTTACGTCAGCCATAAAGGCTCTGGCATTCGACTACGGATGAGTGCTACAATCATATTTACCATCAAGCTGTCTTTTAGATGACACATTTGTTAACAGTCCAGCGATGGCTGCTTGATTCCCAGAACCACTAAAGTGCTGTCTCCCTTGGTTCTGATTCTGATAAATTTTCACTTTTGACCTTTGACACTCTCTGGCAAAGTGTCCCAATCCTTGTCAGTTATAGCACTTTACCTTTCACTTGTGAAACCCAACTTTTTTGTTGCTTATGCTCAGATTCCTTCATGTTATCTTCATAAACCTCCTGACCCTTTGAGTCACCATGGCCAGTTTCCCTTGTAAGTCCATCTCTTCTAAGTCACCAGGATCTACCTGATCGTAGTCTTCTTCACACAGAGCTGGATCGTTTATTTTACCTTGAACGCAATTGTCCTACGTTGCGGCAAACGAAGCTAAATGATTTAGATGATTGTCAACTGATTTTGCGCTCATCAGCATCTTTGAATAGCCTTGAGAAGTAGACGCTGGGTGATTTGGTTTTTCTTCTGGTTTTGAAAACCCTAAGAACGCCCTATTACTAGAATCCTCTGACTCAACTGGAATAGGCTCTTCCCCCGAGAAAAATGTTGTGGCCCCCGACTTGAGTTCACTAGCGATTGACGGTTTTGATTTCCTAAAATACATCTCTGGATCTTGAACCTGATCAAATTCCCGTTCCTTCTTCTGTAACTTGAAGTTGTATGCCCTCAGCGTTTCGATAACCCCATCAAGAGTAAGAGTCTCAAACTTCTCCTCATCATGCTTTATTAGCGCTGTGTACATCTCCCACTTAGCCGGTAAAGCATCCAGAATTTTTTCAATATTCTCAATCTCTAGCTAATCAACATTGTGATTGTCAAGTTCAGTTAGCAGATGATAGAATCTAGTAATCGTCTCATCTAGCGTCTCATTCTTTAGTGCTTTGAAAATGGCAAATTGCTGCTTCAGCATCTCTGTTATTCCCTTGCGTACCCTAGGATTTCCCTCACATCTCTTCTCTAGAGCATCCAAAAGCTCTTTAGAAGTCCTATGATTCCTCAAGTAGGATTTCCTGAGGTAATGCCTTTCTGCTAATTGAAAAATCTCGGTTCTTGGCCTCCTAAATTTTCTTGTCGTGATCTTACATGTTCTGATACGTCAAGACTCTTTGTCGGCCTTCAAGCTCTTGTGAGGAGGAACATGTCCCTCATCAATGCATATCCACATAACAATGTCATTGAATCTTACAAAGTAAGCAAACCTATCCTTCCACCAATAGTAATCTTCCAGTTTCATCAGCTTAGGTGGAGAATTTGCATTGCCAACCTCATGGTCCATTTCCAGAATTTTTTGCAAACTCGACAATTTAATTTAAACATTAATTTAAAATAAATCCTTCGAACTTATTCAAGTTCGAATTAATTTAAATTTAAATTCATTTTGAAAATTAAATTCGAATTGTTTTAAGTTCGAACTCAACAAGTTCGAAAGCAAGCAAGCTCGAGAAAACTTAGAAATTCTGACAAGTTCGAACTTCAGATAAGTTCTAGAAAACCCTAATTTTCATACAAATTCGAACCAAGTCAAGTTTGAGAAAACCCTACGAACTTCTGACAAGTTCGAATCCCACCAAGTTCAAATATTAGGTTTGCCTTCTATGACTTTTGTTAAGAACAAACTCTGCACAGCTTGTGAGAAAGGCAAGCAGAGAAAAACATCTATTAAATCCAAGCATAATTTTCTATTGATACTCTTCTCTTCATAATCCATATGGACTTGTTTGGACCTGTTAGTGCCCCAACTCTAGGAGGATGAAGATACACTCTAGTAATGGTTTGGACCTTCATCATTTTGGGCTGAAGCTGTCAACACTACTTGCTTCACTCAAAACATATCCTTAGTGGTGAAAAGCTTCAATAAGACTCCTTATGAATTACTCAAAAGGAGAAAGCCAAATATAAGCTATTTCCATGTGTTTGGATGTCCTTGTTTCATCCTGAATCAAAGGGATCAGCTGGCCAAATTTGTACCCAAAGCTGATAATGGATGTAATAAAATAATAATAACAACAACAATAATAATAATAATAATAATAATAATAATAATAATAATAATAATAATAATAATAATAATAATTTACGTTGAAAATTAAATTAATGGCTAAACCAAGGATGAAGGTGTGTTTGTTGGATACTCTATTGTTTCTAAAGCCTACAGAATATACAACTACAAAAGAAAGGTGATAGATGAATCTATCAATGTCACCTTTGAGGAGTCTAAGAATGCTTCTACCAATGCTGTTCCTGAATCAGTTTCAGGAGAGTTCAGCTTTGATTATCTTATGCATTGCATTGATGAGCAAAAGAACTCAAAAGCTTCCACTTCATCCAGAGTGGAACCTGTTAACCACAATGGTCATGATGATGATTATGTTAGTACACACTTTGTGAATAAATGTACTGATATAGTTAATGCACCATGTCCAGTACCAATCAATGCTGAGTTCCCTGAATCTTCTGCTGATGTGTTCAACAATAAGAATTCATTTTCAATAGGTGAACAGGCTCAACACATCAGTGTATCTGAAGATCTTGAGAGCTGTTCTGAAAGACCTAATGAAAATGAAACTGATACAGGAGAATCTTCATTGAAACATGATCCTAAGAGGATCAGGTGTCACCCCAATGATCAAATAATTGGTGACATCAACAAAGGGGTACAAACAAGATGCGACAGCGTAGGAGACTTTTGTATGTTTTCTAGCTTTGTGTCCCTAATGGAGCCAAAGAAAGTAGATGATGCACTGAAAGATGTCAATTGGATCAATGCCATGCAAGAAGAGCTCAATCAGTCTGAGAGAAACAAAGTATGGAAGCTGGTCCCTGTTCCTAAAGGTAAAACAATAATTGTGACCAAGTGGGTTTTCAGAAAGAAAATGGATGAGCAAGGCTATAATCAAGAAGAAGGCATAGATTATGATGAAACATTTGCTTCAGTGGCCAGGTTAGAAGCAATTCGTTTGTTTCTAGCCTATGCTGCCCACAAGAGCATGAAGGTATTTCAAATGGATGTCAAGAGTTCATTTTTGAATGGTAAGCTTCAAGAAGAGGTATATGTCAAGCAGCCTCCAGGTTTTGAAAGTGAAGAACATCCAGACTTTGTCTATAAGTTGGACAAAGCTCTCTATGGTCTGAAACAAGCCCCTAGAGCCTGGTATGACACTCTTACTGATTTCCTTATGAGCAATGATTATTCCAGAGGTAAAGTGGATACCACATTGTTCATAAAGAATGTGAAAACTGACATTATGCTTGTTTAAATTTATGTGGGTGACATAATATTTGGTTCTACTAATGAACAATTATGCAAGAATTTTTCACTGCTCATGAAATCTAAATATGAAATTAGCATGATGGGTGAACTTACTTTCTCTCTAGGATTACAGGTTAAACAAACTTCAAATGGAATTTTCATAAATCAAAGAAAGTATACATTAGATCTTCTTAAAAAGTTCAAATTTGATCAATGCTCTCCCATCAAAACCCCAATGGCAACCAATGTAAAGTTGGATGCTGATGCCTGTGGCAAAGCTATTTCAGTAACAGCTTACAGAGGCATGATTAGGAGCTTGCTATATTTAAGTGCTAGTAGACCAAATATTATGTTTGCCACCTGTTTGTGTGCTAGGTTTCAAGCTGATCCAAAAGAATCACATCTAGCTGCTGTCAAAAGAATCTTCAGATACCTAAAGGGTACACAAGGTTTCGGTCTTTGGTATCCCAAAGACTCCAGCCTTGAACTAACTGGTTATTCAGATTCTGATTTTGCAGGTTGCAGGCTAGACAGGAAAAGCAGAACAAGTGGATGTCAACTTTTTGGTTGTAAGTTGATCAATTGGTGCAGCAAGAAGCATAATTCAATTTCTACTTCTACTGCTAAAGCTGAGTACATTGCTGCTGGAAGCCGCTGTGGGCAGATTCTATGGATGCAGCACCAACTTGAGGATTATGGCCTTGTATATAGGAAAACTCCTATTCTGTGTGACAATAGAAGTGCCATAGCTATCTCCAACAATCCAGTTTTCCACTCTAGAACAAAGCATATAGAGGTCATACATCACTTCATAAGGGATCACATCCAAAAAGGTAATGTGGAGGTAAGTTTTATTTCCACAGAAGAACAACTTGCAGACATTTTTACCAAACCTCTTGATGAAAATAGGTTTAACTATCTTGTAAGCAGGCTGGGCATGCTAAATAAAAGTGACTAAGTGTCATTGATGTTCTAAATATCACTTGTTCAAATCTGTCAAAATTTTACAGAACAGCTTGGATAGGACAAGTTTTACTTGTTCCGTACTTAGCCAGTTCTTGAATGTTTAGATAGATTGAACATGTAACAGGCTTGACAAAATCAATTTTAATCTCAAGCCTGTTCTGTTGTACAAACTGCCAACCTGCTCGCTCTCTTAGTCTGTCATACAAGGCAATGCCTTGTAACCTGTTCAGCTATAGAACAAGTTTCACAATGAAACCTATTCTCGTATAGCTGCACAGGATGCATATACAGCTTGAAGAGTGATCAGTATGTGATGAAACCTGTTCATCATAGGTTTGGACAACAGCTTAGAACATCAACTTTTATTTATCATTACTTCACATTTAAGTTACTTAAATTATGTATTTATTTAACTTAATTACCTGCGGATAATGTTTGTTACGTGTGTTAGTAGTTAAAAAGGTCAAGTTGGTCTGACAATCGTTCTGACATGGTAAACTGTTCCGTTTTCCGTTAGAAATATCTCAAATCAACCGCCCAAACCTTTCTCTCTCCTACTCACTTACATTCAAATCCTATAAATACCTAAACCACTATTTTATCATCTTCTTCTTCCCTACTGCTTCCATAACTTCCTGATAAACCCTAACAGACTAAGTATCCAACTATCGTGCATCCCTACTACTCTCTAAAATGGCTTAACAAAACAACCCATTCTCCCTGTGTTCGTTGGTGATGATGTTGAGAAGCACCCCTCTGTCAACACCATGCTCAAAATCAAACCTACCAACTACATTGCAAAGTTAACCATTCCCAAAAACTACATTGGGAAGGGTTATGAACCTATGGTGGAGTTCTTTCAAGCCCATCCCCTGCAGTATGCAATGACTGCCTCTCCTGGTGCCATGTACTAGGAGATGGTCTTGAGTTTTGGTACACTTGCTCGTATGATCCATCTACCAAAACCATCAGGGAAACTATTATCAATGACACTCAAACTATTGAGATCACTACTGCTCTTCTCAGGGAAGTACTTCATCTTCCAGTGGCTGACACCTATAATAAACCTTAGCCTGAGGACGAACAGATGGGCAATCTGCTACGCTTCTGTGGTGTAGCAGAACCAAAAGTGGGTGCTACCTTGTTCAGACGGGATCTATCTCCAACCTACATTTTTCTCTTCGCCTCAGTGGTGATGAGCCTGAGCTGCAAGGTAGACTCATTTGACCAATTCAGCAGAGATGAGATTCCTATTGTCCTACAGTTTATGGATGGGACAACTCTGAACATGGCAAGGTGGATTTTTCTGAACTTAACGAACCTGGTGCAACAAGAACAACACCCATCTGCTGTAAGATATCAAAGGTTCCTGAGTCTCATCTTCAAGTATGTATGTGGTGAGCATCTTTACACATCTCAACCTTACTTGACAACTGCAGTGTTTCCTGTAATAGGAAACAGGGTTTTCTATACCCCAGTTCTTGTTGATGAACCTCCTCTAGCAACACAAATGAGGAGGTTGCTTGGTTTAGTGGAAGGACCTTCTACTCAGAAGGTGGATCCTGTTACTGCTCCGAAAGGAAAATCCAAATCAAGGCCCAAAATGGTGAAATGTGCCTTGAAAACAACTGAAGTTGAGCCTGTCCGCAAGAAGGCTAAAACAGCTAAGTCAACCCCCATCAGCCTTAGTGGCTGAGGGGGAGCAGGCTGGTCATCGAGGTTCATCTGTTGAACCTGAAGCCTCTGTGGCTGGTGCCTCTATGGCACCTGAGACTATGAAACAGGAATAACCTCCTGTTTTTAGCCTAGTCTCCCTACCAGTCCAAACAGAACCCCACATCACCTCTCCACAACATCCATCTTCTACATCCTCCATCAAATTCTATAACAGGCTAAGAAAAAAATCCTTAGCCAAAAAGAAACCATCTCTCAAACCAGCCCCTCTAACCCCTCCCAATAGGAGTCAGTTGAAAAAGAAGCAACCCCTGCTGCTTTTGCTTCTCCTATTTTGGGATAAAGTGCAGCCACTATGGAGCAAGCTTCACTTCATAAAGAGTCCACCAAGAGTGAGCCTGAACCCTCTGGTTCCTGTTACAAATGCAGATAACCACATCAACTGTGCAAGCCTCTCAACAGGCTGAAGACACTGGAAGACATGAGCACTCTCCACTCCACACTGAGTCCACTCAGTCACCCCCTCATACTTCTAACACGCAACCTGAGTCTGCACGAGGTGCCAAAGCTGCTGGAACAGACCATCCAGCAGATCAGCCTCCATCTTCTGCTCCTTATGACAAATCTGTTCAACACCAAACAGCTGTTGAAGGACCACACACCCAAGTTGATGAACCTGAGGGTATGGACCAATCCTCTAGTGAAGCTGCTCGCCAAGTGCATATTCCATCATCAGCCCTCATCACTGATGATGTTGCAACGCACATCCCACTTCCCAATGAAGAGGTGCCTATAAACCAAGGTACTACTGAGGGAATAACCCAAGGTCTTGATGAAGGTGCTACCATGCCATTAGCATCTAAAAGGACACCAATTCCCATTGCCTCACCTCATGATGCAGCTACAGCCACTGCTGAAGGTCCCCTTGATCCTTCCAAGCTGGGCCATTAAACTTATGCCCAGGCTATGGAATTGCTCTCTAAAGTATCCCTTCCATCACCTACTGACCCCCAAACTCCACAATCCTCACCATCACACTCATCCCATTCAACCCAATCTAAACAGTCTACCCATACACCTCCATCCCCTAAAGAACTTTCTTTGAAGGATCAACTCTCTGTGCTGACCAATTAAGTTAGCTCTTTGGAAAATTCTATGACCTCCCTTCCTTCTACCATAGCAGACTCTGTGTTTGCTCAGCTTCAGAGGTTTCTTGATTCGTTTAGGTACTCCTTTTCGGCCCTTGCTCCCTAATCGATCATTCTTCTCAGTTGCTTGCACTCACAACATGTAACAACCTAACTTCTGGGCCCAACCTAATATCTGATCATCGAACCAATAATGTAATTTTATTACATTATTTGAATTATAATTTAATTAACTATTGAAATATTTAATTAAATTATATAAATATTTAAATTATGAATTAATAAATTATTAAGATAATTAAATAAGAGAGATATAAGATACAAAGATAATAGTGGGTTTAGTAGCAAATATAACTAGTTGAAGTATATAAACGGAATTTAGAATCATAAAATCAGATTTACTCTCTCTCTAGATTTTTCTCTCTACTCTCTCTCTACTCTCTCTCTAAGATTTCTTCCAAACCGACCGTCGGATTATCAAGATTTATACGTTACCGGAAAGATCTCGAAGCATACAACAACAATCTACTACTATATGCGTGTTTTCGTACGAGTTTAAGGTAAGAAGTTACGTTTAAGTTTTTATATTTTTCGGTTTTAATGATATAAATTCGAGTTTAACATTTTCATGAAATTAAAGCTAGTTTAACTTGAGATTTAACTAGAATGAGTATAATATAAGTGAACCTAGGAGTAATATTTAACATATTTTGTGATTTTAGACCTAAAACGTATGTTTTAAAGATATAAATGATGAACAAATTCGAGAAATGTTGGTACATTCAGTGTGACGACAGCAGTCTAGTTTTGTTATTGATAAGACAAGTTCTTAGGTGATTTTAGAATACAAGGCTTGGCATTCGAATCTGTGATAGATTCGAATGTAGCCATAGATTCGAATTGTTTAAGGCTTGGGATTCGAATCTATGATAGATTCGAGTCTAGCCTTAGATTCGAATGGGCTAGATTCGAGACTGTCAATATGGACAGACTCGAATGGGCTTTGGGCCAGATTCGAGTTTGGCCCACATCAGACTCGAATCAGGGTTCATAATTAGGGATAGACTCGAAATATTATCAGACTTTTTGCAGAATTCGTGAGGAATTAAGCAAGAGGCGATCTCGAGTTTATCAGCTAGGTGAGTGCCGTTTCGGAGAGAATTAGTTCGTAGGATCGTTCGTGTGTCGTTCGTTCAGCGTCTAATAGTCTCCGTGTTCCGTTGGTTGAGAGTTGTCCGTCTAACCGTCAACGAGGATTCCGCACTCGTTCACGGATCCGCGTCTAGATAGATCTTGCAGTCGTAGACCTTACAAGTGGTATCAGAGACAGGTTGTTCTTGGATTAAATTAATTAAGTTCAAATTCAATTTGTTTCAGAAAGGATGTCAAATCTTCAGAAATTCCTTGAGATGGATCACGAAGTTGGGAAGGCAAATGCACCGCCTAAGCTGATGAAAGTTGAGGACTATTACTGGTGGAAGGATCGATTTACAGATTTTGTACGATTCAATGATATGCGCATGTGGGTGTGCATAGATGAAGGGTACATTCCGCCAGTATCTGAAGTTGAAGGCCGTCAAAAGGTCTTGTCATACCAGATGATGAAAGAGGATGACAAGAAATTATTTGAAGCCGAAAACAAAGCTTTTTCTTTAATCCGAATGGCGTTACCGCAAGATATTCTACACACATTCCGGACTCAGAGGACATCAAAAGAACTTTGGGAGTCGCTTGAGAAAAGGTGTGAGGGAAATCCTCGGGTTAGGAGAAAGCGTACAGAGCTGTTAAAACAACAGTTCGCCATCTTCAAGGCGTTAAAGGATGAACAATTGAATGATACTATCACTCGGTTTTATCATCAATTAACAGAGCTTGAAAGTCACGACATTGAGTATAGCGACACAGAAAAGAATAACAAGCTTTTGGATGCCTTACCCGCCAAATGGGCGATGTATGTGGCTATGATTAAGCTTGATGAGGATAAGTACTATACTCAATCGTTGGAGGATGTAGTGGGAACGCTGAGGGCGTATCATTTCGAGTTATTGAAGGCTGAAACGGATTATGAACAAGTCCAAAATCCGGCAATGTATTTCGGAAAATCAACACCTTCAGTGACAGCTGATATGAAGACAGCTACAGCGTTTTTCACAGGAGAAACTGCGTCACCAGCTGAGCCAGAGGAAGCACAATGTAGAGCTTTCATAGGGTTTAGTGGACCGGATGAGCAGCCACAAGCATCTACTTCAGGATCATCGTTTCAGGGATACACAAATATGCCAATGAGTGCTAAAACTGCAGAGGAGCAACTGAAGCTTCTAGCATCGTTTGTAGCGGCTTACGGGAATTGTATTCAAGGGAAAATAATTGATCCAGCTTTATGGGAAGAAGATTATGATCAGGTGGATCCGGATGACTTGGAACAAATGGACCTACAATGGCAATTGGCTATGGTCACACAGAGATTGAAAAGGTTCATGAAAAGAACAGGAAGAAGTATGAGTGTGAACAATGTAGGATTCGATAAGTCAAAACTTAGATGTTATAACTGTCAGGGGTTGGGACACTTTGCGAGAGAGTGTCAAAGACCTAAGATTAATAATCATCAGAACTTAGGACGTCAGTATTTAGCCAGTTCAGGGAATCAAAGATCAGGGAATCAGGGTTCAGTGGCTGGTTTACTTGCTAATGTGGGGTCTAACAGACAGTTAGATGGCACATATGATTGGAGTACACATCCAGAGACTAATGCTAGAGCCTTCATGGCTGAAGTCACAGAGACTGGAAGTACGGGAGCAGAAGAGGAAGAGAAAGAGGATACACAGTTTTCTGATTCAGAACCTTTGGTGCTGGAAATTGCTGAGGAGCTAACTACGCTGGAGTTTGCAGCTCAGATGGCCAATATCAAATCTGATCGGAAACAGGTAATTCTAAACTCTTCTACTTTTCATGATTTATGTGCTTTATGTACTACTTTGAATGATAAATTGAATTTAGTACTAGAAACATATTCATCTATGACTGCTCAAATTCAATCCTTAAAATCAGATAATGCTAATTTATTAGACATTAAGGAAGATCTTCAAGCCAAACTGAGAAATGATGCTCAAGATTTCCTAGTTCTGAATGACAAATTGATTGAACAAAGTGTTAGGAATGAACTACTTTATGAGCATGTAGAGTCACTGACCAAAGAGATCTCTCTTAGAGATAAGGAATTAGCTGAGTCTAGTACTAAGGATGATGAGGCCAATAGCAATCGTGTACCTACTGCTCAGGATGAGACCAATGATATGGTTAACTCAGAGGTAGTCAAGGTAACTGAGTCCTATGAAGTATCTTCAATTACTCCTCAGGTTAGACAAACAGTACAGTGTGTTCAGTCTAGTTGTAATTCAAACCTAGAAGAGGAAAATACTGTAAGCAATGTTAACAAAGGGGAGTTAAAACAAGCTGTTGATACAGACAATCAGGGTATTAGTAAGACACCTAGGTCAAAGAGTGCCTATAAGAAATCTATTGACAAGATGTCTTGCTTTAAGTGTCATGAGAAAGGACATGTTGTTTCAGGTTGTCCCTACAAAAAGTCAGAGTCTTCATTGAACATAGGGAAACAAGAGCAGCAAATCTTAAAAACAATGCCTACTGATGCGAGCGGGAGTAGTTCTCGAGTTTCTGAGAAGAACTCCGTTGAGGTGTCACGTATAGGTAGTTGTCAATCATCGGAGTCTCTTAGACAAAATGACGGACTTAGGATTAATTCACCGAATAGATCTCCTAGTCACTCAATGTCTGGCCCCCATACCATTATTAGGAAAAATTCACCTAAGAGGAGTCACACTCTCGTTAGGTCTAATTCTCCTAATAAGCATACGACACAAGGTAGAGCCCGGAATTATGAGACTGAAATGTACTATAACGGAAATTATTCAAGGGCTGAACCGAAAAGACCAATACAAAGGTCGAGAATGGATGTTAATCATTCAGCTTCACAACAGATTCTCAATCAAAAATCCAAGTCACCTGAAAGGAGACATGGGTATTTGAAAGAATTCAAGGTTGTGGATGAGGATGGTATTACCAAGTCAGTCATGGCTTGGGTCCTCCGTGATAACTAACTTTTCTTGTTTAGTGTGCAGGAGTTAGCTACAGATCCTAATGACAAATGGTTATGGATAGTGGTTTCTCTTGATACAGGACAGGGGTACAAAGGACGAAACAGCAGGTATGCTTTCTGGGTCCTTAGACCAAAGTGAGAAGTTATAAGGGAAACAGGTAAGGTGTGTCAGTTGTGTCAGTCTGTATAAATAATGCGAATCTAGTCACACAAGCATTTGTTAGTTCATGCTTTGGGTTGTTAGTTCAACTGAATGGCATGTGTAATCCAAAGTAATTTGACCTTAGGCTATTTTCTTTTTTTTTATAGTAAATTAGTAAGTTACTTTATTAGCTTAGTATTATTTATAAAAATCAAAATAAAAAAAAAAGAGAGAAAACCATAAAAAAATCAAAAAAAGAGAATATCAGAAAATTGAGTTAAGTCTTAGATGCATAGGTTCAAAGTGACGAAAATTAGCACAGTCGTTACAAACTCTAAGTGTTTAGGCTTTCACACATAATGCAACTAAACTCTAAGTGTTATACTTTATTTAGTTTGATGTGTTGGTAGGCATAATACATATAGGGAATCTCAAGGCTAATAAAATATTCTAGAAAAAGTCAAGCGTGTCACTAACTTAGATGTACGACCAATCGGTCTTAATTTTTATGTACAAGACATACAAACTTTGAGTCTAAATGAGGTATGCAAACTTTCTGGGGATGTATGGAAACATCAAATACATCTTAAAATGGAATGAATAGAAAAATCATATAAAACTGAGAGTCGAAAACATGCAACTCTGTTGTACGTAAGTACAGACCTGTTGTCTCTGTTTAGATTCGGGTTAGCAGATATGTCGCTCTGTTGTACGTCAGTACAGACCTGTCACCGCTGTCTGCTAACTTTAAAAATAAACCTTAAGTCAAACTAAGACACTTTGTTGTATGAAAATACAGACCTGTGTCCGATGTTTGTCTTTTAAAGAAAGTTTGCAAATACCAACAAGTTAGAATCTTTGTCTGTGTGCCTTGATCATAAAAGTATGTCTATGTCTGCGTCACGTAAGATAATTTCCTGATAAATAAAAAGGCCAAGGGATATTCCGAAATGTAGAATGTTTAAAAGGGGTAAAATACCAACAATCGGCTAAATAGGTATGTCACGACAAACAAACAAAGGAATAAAAAATTCCTAAGTGTGAAAGTTTAAGTACTGAAAGTTAGTATCAGACATCGCTATCTGATTGAATCTTTCTTTGACTATTCTCGCCAAAAATATACTATTTAGTGTAGGTTAGAGTAGCTTAAGTTCAAAATTTATTTTATTTTATTTTTATCTTCAGTAGGATAAAGGTCAAAGTTTCTAAGGATGCATGATTGGTTGAATAAACAAATATTGCGTGAAAATCTGTTGCTTAGTGTGATTGGTTCTGCAAAGGTTGTAAACCTCCATTACATGAAAAAGTTGAAAAAGTTGAATTTTATTCAAAGATTTTCAAAATTTTCATTTAAGTGTTGAAAAAGTTGAAAATTGTTCAAAGTTTTTCAAAACTTACGAGGTTGGGACTATTTAAACAAAGGTAATGATAGTTTCTCTCGAACTTAGTTCTCGTGTTTGGTTTACGCTATAAACCTTCAAAAACTTTAAGTAGGAGAGTTTCATTTTATCTTTATCGTTGAATAATGATTTTAATGTCCTACTAACATCTAATGACTTGTTTCATGTGTTGATTAAGTCTATACAGTGTTAGCCTTGAATTATTCACAGAATTACAGATTCTTCAACTGACAAAGGCGATTTGTGAACTTCATGCCAAGTTGGATCAGACAGAGACTGATCAGTAGCAGCAGATTGCAAATCTGGAGGCTATATTGGCATCTGGTTGAAAGATCATCCATCTCAGGGGGAGAAATAGTAGAGAGTGGAGAAATCGTAGAGAAGCTGTCCTTCGAAAAAGATAAGTCAAAGAAGATAGCTCGAATAGTGAGCGGGCAGATCTTTCAAGACAGTAGTGAGCTGGCAGATCTTTCAAATATTGGCTCTCACTGCTGATCCTCAGGGGGAGTCAGTGTCCGAAGCTACTGACAATAGGAAAGACAAGGATTCAGAGACAACTGAAGTAACTGAAGACATGGTCTGACCGGAGCATTGTCAGAGTAATTGAAGATGACTTAGAACTTTTTCCGAAGTGTTATGAATGCATCACTCGATGAAGGTGTTATGAATGATGATCAGAATGGGATAGATCTAGAGATGCAGAAGACTGCTCTAAATGATGAATCAGATTCTGAAGTTAGAAGTGACTGATTTAGCTTAGAAGGACCGTATAATCTAGGAAGACAATTCTGGGCTGAGGTGTTTGCAAAAACTGTCAGAAGAAAGGGTCGTACTGCAGATTTGAGAGGTTAGTCTAAGAGGTATTAGAAGCGCTGTGGTTCAAAGGAACGTGGACTAAGTTAGAGAAGCGATTCAGAATCATCAGTCATGGATAACGAGGAGAAAGGGTGATCTCGACACTCATTGTCATTAAAGCAAATAGTCTATCAAGATCAATGAACAAAAACTAGAAGCTATCGTCAAGGGGGAGTCTGTTGGTACATTCAGTGTGACGACAGCAGTCTAGTTTTGTTATTGATAAGACAAGTTCTTAGGTGATTTTAGAATACAAGGCTTGGCATTCGAATCTGTGATAGATTCGAATGTAGCCATAGATTCGAATTGTTTAAGGCTT
Source organism: Centrapalus pauciflorus (assembly GCA_020465985.1). Classification (NCBI taxonomy): domain Eukaryota; kingdom Viridiplantae; phylum Streptophyta; class Magnoliopsida; order Asterales; family Asteraceae; genus Centrapalus; species Centrapalus pauciflorus. Next base: position 93,877 of record JAANYP010008349.1, read on the forward strand.
GGGATTCGAATCTGTGATAGATTCGAGTCTAGCCTTAGATTCGAATGGGCTAGATTCGAGACTGTCAATATGGACGGACTCGAATGGGCTTTGGGCCAGATTCGAGTTTGGCCCACATCAGACTCGAATCAGGGTCTATAATTAGGGATAGACTCGAAATATTATTAGACTTTTTGCAGAATTCGTGAGGAATTAAGCAAGACGCGATCTCGAGTTTATCAGCTAGGTGAGTGCCGTTTCGGAGAGAATTAGTTCGTAGGATCGTTCGTGTGTCGTTCGTTCAGCGTCTAATAGTCTCCGTGTTCCGTTGGTTGAGAGTTGTCCGTCTAACCGTCAACGAGGATTCCGTACTCGTTCACGGATCCGCGTCTAGATAGATCTTGCAGTCGTAGACCTTACAAGAAACCAAGAACAAACTCGAAATAGCATAGAACAAATTCGATTTTTAACTAAATTCTAATATTGGTTCGAATTTGTCTATAAATTCGAAATGGGTTCGAATTTAAGGTAATGTCTTCGAATTTAATTATTAAAATCGTGTTTGGCTTCGAATTTAGCTAGGAGTGTTCGAATTTGTACATAAATTTGAGACAAAGATTTCGAAGTTGCTCATTAAAATCGAATGGTTCAAATTTATGTACATTCAATTTTAAACTTCTAAAACTTAGTTAGGAGATTTGACTTTTTCAAAATAAAGCCATATATTTCGAATTTAAGGACTAAAGCATCATTCGAATTTATAGATATACATGTTCGAATTTAGCAAATATAGTTTAAATTTAATATGTATTTAAAATGTATGACTTCAAGTTTAATTCCATGGTTCAAATTTGATTGCATTAAATTTCAATTACATATTCGAACCTAATGATGTACAATTGAATTGGATACTAAATTAGAATATAGGTTCGAAATTATTGAATACATGTTTTAATTTATTTTATAAAATCAAACCCCACTCCCTAAATTTGAATATCTTGAATAAAAACACATAGAAAACACATAAAATAACAAAATAATTAACTTACGGATTAAATAAATAAATATATATATATATATATATATATATATATATATATATATATATATATATATATATATATATATATATATATATATATATATATATATATATATATATATATATTTATACACAAGATCTTTTGAGAATATTATTAACAAAGAATACAAATTGAAGAAAGATGTTAAAGAGAATAATGATCATATAATTAGGATATGAGACTTTGAGATTAAAGACCAACGAGAAAATATTGAATTTATTATTCAAATGAATCAAAGGGCTGATAAATATCAGAATTGATATTATTATTAACAGATTGAGCAACAAGCAAAATGGCGAGCATCTGAAAGTCTGACATAAGTCAGATTGTGGTTCTAATCCACTACAGATTGTGAGAAACAGAGCCAGAGCCAGAAAGTGCAAATAACCAGTAACTGTGAGTTGTAGATTTCACTTTAACTGCGTATTATGTGAATTGAGACTTTTGTTGCATGATCCTGATTTTATTGGCATTCTGATCTTGAGCTTATTGATTTATATTATCATAGTATATTTACTATGATTTGTTGAGCTGAGCATTTATTTTAACAGAATCTATTTCATTGATGAGTCATTTGATTGTTAAGCTTAACTCCATCACTATTGCTCAGTGTTGGGTTAATGTTAGGCTTATGATGTGCTGATTTACGTGATGAAAGCACAGAGGGTAGCTAGATCTGAGCATTCCGATGATATCCATATAGAGCTTTTACTGGTAGCTAGCCCAGTACGTGGCTGATCCCCACTAATGATGCGTGTGTATGGATTTATCATCATCCGAGCATTCCTTATGAATTTGTCTAAAAGTCTCAAGAGCAACAACAGTTTTATAACTGGGAGCTGAGCAAAGTCGCGCCTCAAAAGAGCATTAATTGGCCAATGTCCCTTTGAGATTGAGCTGTGCATGAGCCTAGTGCAGTGCATATAGAGCTGAGTTGTGCATGAGCCGAGTGCAGTGCATGTGCTTCCGCGTTCATAATTGCATGTTAAATGTGAAATTCTACATTCTCACTAAGCAAATAAGCTCACCCCGTTGTTGCATTATTTTTCAGGTAAAGGCAAAGGATTGGCTGGACCTAGTTCATAGGTCAGGATTTTGAAAGAGCTTGAAGTGCTTTAAAACCTGTTCCAACCTTGGTATTGATTGATGATTGAGCTTTAGGGTTTGGGATAGTTTATATTACGATGATTTGATGTTTTAGTCTAGAAGTTTGTGCCTTATACTTAAATTTGTCTCTAATTGTAATTAACTTTTATTCCGCAACTGTTAATTTTATCTTAGTTTCCTGATTGATATTACATTGCTACTGGGCCTTGACTTGAGACCTTTGAGAAATCTTGGGTCTCACAGGATGGTATCAGAGCAATAGTTTGAGTGAATCATTGTATTACGTGTAATACATGATCTCAAACTTATGCAATGTTATAGTATCAATCATGACAGGATGGCTTGAACTAAGATAGGTTTCAGAGACTAGTAGGACGGGGCATGAAAGGGTACAATATGTTAGACTAATGATCTAAAAATTTAGTGATTTGAATTTCAGAGCTATGTCAGGAGAAGGTGGACCATCAGGTGGCATGACCCCAGAGCAAGTCCTGGAAATGATGCAACAACTAATAACCCAGAATAATGAGCAACAAAACAAGTTTATGCTAGAGAAAATTGAATCAATAAAGAAAACTGAAAAGAGAAATAAACATAAAAAGAAGCAAACTGAACAGTCAAGTGAATCGGAATCCGATAATGAGCATGTCAATCAACGAGTTGTGCAGCCAAAAGGCTGTAGATTCAAAGACTTTAAAGCAAGTGGTGCCATAACGTTTGAAGGCACAGTAAATCCAATACAAGCGTTAGATTGGATAAGTCATACTGAAGAGATCTTCAGTATCTCAGAATGTATGGACAACAATAGAGTTAAGTTTGCTACAACACTGTTCGTTGGAGCTGCAAGAGCCTGGTGGAAAACACAAAGGAGCATCTATGGTGAGGAAGCGATTATGACATTGGACTGGGAGCAGTTCTTGGAGATGTTCAACGCCAAATACTGTCCAACTGACAAACAAGACGAACTCGAAATGCAGTTGATGCAATTGAAACAAGGAACTAAGACTGTTGATGCATACGAGCATGAGTTCTCGAGACTTTGCGGCTACTCGTCATATCAAGTAGCAACAGAAGAGCGTAAGATAAATCGATTCAGACTGGGTCTGAATCCAACATATAGAAGACAAATGAGTAGCATAAAGTTCAAAACGTATCTCAGCATAGTGGAAGCAGCAAGAATGGTGGAGCGGGAATTCACAGATTCGAGTTGTGAACCCGTTATGATGGCTATAAATCCTACTTGTCCATCTCCACCTAAGAAACACAAATCCAATAGATTCTTCGGTTCATCAAAGTCCAGTCAGCAGCAGTCACAAGCATCCTCTACACCTCCGAAGACTAGAGTTTATTCCATACAGTCAGGAGTGCGACCGTGTAAACGTTGTAACAGATTTCATAGTGGACGCTGCAACCCTAGAGATGTGACGTGTTACACCTGTAACCAGATTAGACATGGAAGCGATGAGTGTCCAGAAAGAAATGACGTATGCTACAACTGTGGTGAGCGTGGACATTATGCCAAGCATTGCCCAAACGCACGCGTGATTACTAATCAGGAATAACCAGTTGGCAGAGCAATCCAACAGAGTACTACGATGATACCTACAACTAAGGCGCGAGCTTTCCATATAACTGCTGAGGATGCTGAGGAGACGCCAGAGACGCCAAAAGACCACAATGGTAACTAATAATAACTTTCTTAAATGATTAAATAATTTAATTTCGTTATAATTTGAATTTTTATTCCAAAGTCAGTATTGAGTTAACTATACAACCCTGTCATCGATAGTGAATAATGCGGATGACATATGGGTTGTATCAGTTGAAGTTATGATACAAATACATTTTTCCAATCAGAAATTATACCTATTAACAATATAGGTATTGTAATCTGAATCGTGTATGATTCAAAAGCTCTAAGAAATCAAAATTTAATCCTAAACACAAGCTACTTCGTAATCCCTGTAATCTAAATGATTACAACGTGTCTTATAATGAGACAGAGGTAGAAGTTGCTGATCCAATAAATATTAACGAGAAGAGTATTTGAATCAAATTGTTAAGCACTCAATGACAACTTGAATGAGAATCAAAGAAGTCAGAGGCACAAAGCGAGAGTGACAAGAAAATAGACTGAAATTTTGTAAAGTCAAGCGATTGGTCATAAATGGCCAATGAAATGCCCGTATATGCCAAAATAAATGTAAGAATGAATTCTCACTATGTCGACGCGAGACTAGTGAGATATCTAATTTGGAATTCCTATTTCACCTAACTGCATATAAAATGAAAAGTCAAACATAAGTCTATACAACAGAACCAAAAGTTATTGCTTTGTCAAAAGCCCTCTTGACCGAATTGCACAGTGAATTAATAGAGGAAAGCGATGACGATAAAGTAGAAGATGATGTAAATGGTCGTGGAGACGGTTTTGGAACCCTGTTAACTCGAGACCTGACTTTAATAACAGAATCTGCCGTCATGTCTAACGAATCACATCGAGAAAGCCTAAGCAAATTGTCGATTTCTATCAAATCGTTTCCTTGGATTTCGATTCTGTATAGCGTTTGCCTTCCATGTCATTAATATTTCTATTCGCTGGAAGATTTGAAAGCGTATGATCTCTTCAAGTTCTTAATCATATTTGATTTTCCTTAAATATCTCTCAAATGCTGAAACCGTTGCGAAGAAGATGTGATCGATTATAACTCCTGTTTTGTCCGGCGAGCTTTAAATGCAGCATTTCAACATTTTGCCTCAATCTCTCAATTTTGGCTTTTAAACACTCGATCATCTTGGAGGATTTTGCTTCTCGAGAGACTGCTTATGTAAAAGATTTGGAGATATAGCAGTGCAATTGGAGATCAAGGTAGGTAAGGTGGAGTCGTTACGCGAAAAGTTGACTCCGATTGTTGCGCCGGAGAATAGATTTCATTTGTTGATAGAGCGAAGAAAATTATAAGTCTTCATAAAAAGTCAGCACAAATCAGAAATCGGTTAAGCGATTGATGATTGTAACATCATCAATAAAAGAAACATAAAGTACAGATATCAGACCCCCGAAAAGCTCTGTATCTATTTCAAGAGCAAATGAAAGAGAGATATGAACTAATTGATATATATTGAGCTGCAAGCTAAATTGAAAGAGATATATGAGCTAACTAATGTATTAAGTTGCTAGCCGAATTGATTGAAGCAAATTTTAAATCGCAAAGCATAAGTCTACCTATTAAGAGTATGAATAATAAGTCAGAATTCCTAGAATGAACAACGACCATTACATAACAGCGAAACATTGAATTAAATATAAACTCCGAAGAGAAACTTAAGTTTCTTGTGCTTATGAATCTCAAAGAAACATAAAATATGAAGTACAGATGGTGCTCGTTCAGTGGAAACACCACAAAGGTTCGCATCAGTCTTGGGAATTAAGAGGTATCATAAAAGCTATCTATCAAAGTCTGTTCGAACATATCTAACTTCGGGGATGAAGTTTGTGCGTGGTGGAGCCCATTCTGTAACAACCTAACTTCTGGGCCCAACCTAATATCTGATCATCGAACCAATAATGTAATTTTATTACATTATTTGAATTATAACTTAATTAAGTATTGAAATATTTAATTAAATTATATAAATATTTAAATTATGAATTAATAAATTATTAAGATAAGTAAATAAGAGAGATATAAGATACAAAGATAATAGTGGGTTAAGTAGCAAATATAACTAGTTGAAGTATATAAACGGAATTTAGAATCATAAAATCAGATTTACTCTTTCTCTAAACTCTCTCTCTCTAGATTTTTCTCTCTACTCTCTCTACTCTCTCTCTAAGATTTCTTCCAAACCGACCGTCGGATTATCAAGATTTATACGTTACCGGAAAGATCTCGAAGCATACAACAACAATCTACAACTATATGGGTGATTTCGTACGAGTTTAAGGTAAGAAGTTACGTTTAAGTTTTTATATTTTTCGGTTTTAAAGATATAAATTCGAGTTTAACATTTTCATGAAATTAAAGCTAGTTTAACTTGAGATTTAACTAGAATGAGTATAATATAAGTGAACCTAGGAGTAATATTTAACATATTTTGTGATTTTAGACCTAAAACGTATGTTTTAAAGATATAAATGATGAACAAATTCGAGAAACCAAGAACAAACTCGAAATAGCATAGAACAAATTCGATTTTTAACTAAATTCTAATATTGGTTCGAATTTGTCTATAAATTCGAAATGGGTTCGAATTTAAGGTAATTTCTTCGAATTTAATTATTAAAATCGAGTTTGGCTTCGAATTTAGCTAGGAGTGTTCGAATTTGTACATAAATTCGAGACAAAGATTTCGAAGTTGCTCATTAAAATCGAATGGTTCAAATTTATGTACATTCAATTTTAAACTTCTAAAACTTAGTTTGGAGATTTTACTTTTTCAAAATAAAGCCATATATTTTGAATTTAAGGACTAAAGCATCATTCGAATTTATACATATATATGTTCGAATTTAGCAAATATAGTTTGAATTTAATATGTATTTAAAATGTATGACTTCAAGTTTAATTCCATGGTTCAAATTTGATTGCATTAAATTTCAATTGCATATTCGAATTTAATGATGTACAATTGAATTGGATACTAAATTAGAAAATAGGTTCGAAATTATTGAATACATGTTTTAATTTATTTTATAAAATCAAACCCCACTCCCTAAATTTGAATATCTTGAATAAAAACACATAGAAAACACATAAAATAACAAAATAATTAACTTACGGATTAAATAAATAAATATATATATATATATATATATATATATATATATATATATATATATATATATATATATATATATATATATATATATATATATATATATATATATATATATATATTTATACACAAGATCTTTTGAGAATATTATTAACAAAAAATACAAATTGAAGAAAGATGTTAAAGAGAATAATGATCATATAATTAGGATATGAGACTTTGAGATTAAAGACCAACGAGAAAATATTGAATTTATTATTCAAATGAATCAAAGGGCTGATAAATATCAGAATTGATATTATTATTAACAGATTGAGCAACAAGCAAAATGGCGAGCATCTGAAAGTCTGACATAAGTCAGATTGTGGTTCTAATCCACTACAGATTGTGAGAAACAGAGCCAGAGCCAGAAAGTGCAAATAACCAGTAACTGTGAGTTGTAGATTTCACTTTAACTGCATATTATGTGAATTGAGACTTTTGTTGCATGATCCTGATTTTATTGGCATTTTGATCTTGAGCTTATTGATTTATATTATCATAGTACATTTACTATGATTTGTTGAGCTGAGCATTTATTTTACTAGAATCTATTTCATTGATGAGTCATTTGATTGTTAAGCTTAACTCTTTCACTATTGCTCAGTGTTGGGTTAAGGTTAAGCTTATGATGTGTTGATTTACGTGATAAAAGCACAGAGGGTAGCTAGAGCTGAGCATTCCGATGATATCCATATAGAGCTTTTACTGGTAGCTAGCCCAGTACGTGGCTGATCCCCACTAATGATGCGTGTGTATGGATTTATCATCATCTGAGCATTCCTTATGAATTAGTCTAAAAGTCTCAAGAGCAACAACAGTTTTATAACTGGGAGCTGAGCGAAGTCGCGCATCAAAAGAGCATTAATTGGCCCATGTCCCTTTGAGATTGAGCTGTGCATGAGCCTAGTGCAGTGCATATAGAGCTGAGTTGTGCATCAGCCGAGTGCAGTGCATGTGCTTCCGCGTTCATAATTGCATGTTAAATGTGAAATTCTGCATTCTCACATTGTTGCATTATTTTTCAGGTAAAGGCAAAGGATTGGCTGGACCTAATTCATAGGTCAGGATTTTGAAAGAGCTTGAAGTGCTTTAGAACCAGTTCCAACCTTGGTATTGATTGATGATTGAGCTTTAGGGTTTGGGATAGTTTATATTATGATGATTTGATGTTTTAGTCTAGAAGTTTGTGCCTTATACTTAAATTTGTCTCTGATTGTGATTAACTTTTATTACGCAACTGTTAATTTTATCTTAGTTTCCTGATTGATATTACATTGCTACTGGGCCTTGACTTGAGACCTTTGAGAAATCTTGGGTCTCACACAACACAGCTGCAACAACTCTCCTCCTCCCTTTTCTCAATTCTTGCTCTTCAACAAGACTCCGTGTCCACCCTGTCAGCTGTTTCCCAACAGCTGTCATGTCTTGCTGAAACCTGCTCTACCACCTTACCCTCGACTCTGGCTTCTCTAAATACCATAGTGGTATCTCTGTTCAATTCTATGTCCTCAATCTTTTATGATTATTAAGATTCCCTTGAACCCACTCTTGCACAGCTTCAAACTTCGGTGTTCACAGAATCTGACAAGGCTACTATTTCCCAGCTGTCCTCCCTTGCAAACTCTCATTCCTTTTCTCTTCAAACCTGTGTTACCCAGTTAGCAGAGGTTAAGGACAACTTGGCTTTATCGGTGCATAGCCTTGTTGGTTCCAAACCTGTCCCCAAATCTGCTGCTACCCAGCCTGGTGGATCCGTTCCTTCAGGCAGAACTATTATTTAAGGCTCTATGCCATCTCCTTCAAAGGGGGAGAAGATCTCTGCCTCAGAGACAAAGTCTAAGGGGGAGAAATCTTCATCTCCCTCTAAGGAGAAATCAGCTTCAGTAGGGCAAGCAACATGTCTTTCCCAAACTGGCACTGTTGCAGGTTTTTCCAAAGTTTCATAAACTGCTTAGCCAACTCAAGTTAGATCTCCAAACCCTGCATCATCTAAGGGGGAGGAATCCATTCCTGAGGACAGGCAAAGCAGAAGGAGGAATCTAATTTTGGAACAAACTGAGGAAGAAGAAGAGGAGGAAATGGAAGCTGTTCAGACTAGGACAACAAATGGTAAAGAAAAAGCCTCTGTGGACACTGATTATCTCAAAGCTGCTCAGCTTAAATTTGACATGTCTTAGACCAAAGATATGGGCATTCCTTTAGAGACTTATTATACGTTGAAACTAGAGCAGCTTGAGATTCATGAAAGACAGAAGAAGGAAGCAGCCTCTGCCAAAGCTGCCAGAGCCTTTGCAGCCAAGGAGGCTAAAAAGATAAAAGTGCCCTCATTGGATGTACAAAGGAAACTAATGGAGGCTGCAAATGAGTCAGTTATAGGTAAAAAGGGAGAGAAGGAAAAGAGTGCCCAGGTTTAAGTGACTAAGTCAAAGCTTGTATCCTCCTCAGCAAAAGCCCAAGTACATTTTGACAATATGGCAAGGAAGAAGTTCTTTGATGTGGCCAACAGAAGACTTGCCAAGGAAACCATTGTAAAAGTTGTCCCTATTTCAAAGATAGGCAAGCAGTGGAAGCTTCAGATCTCCAGGCTAGGTGCTGATGGTCCAGAATTGAATGCTTATGAGTCTGCTGATGTTTCCTGCATGGGGTATAGGGAATGGGTTGAACTGATGGTTGCCTTGAGCAGATCAAAATCTGAAACTGCTCAAACTATCAGGGCATATGTCAAAACACTGATGGAGAAAGTACAAAACCTATGCCTGATCCCTGAAGAACAAATCAAAGGTACCTCACTAGCGGAACCCAAGATTAGGCCCAGGAGAAAGAGAAATGATACAGAGCTTGAAGAGCTCCTCATGATGATTGAACAAGGGATGCACGCTGTTAAAATCAAAGGGGTAGATCACAGTCTTCCAAGAGGAGTTGAGCCTGAGGAAGGCATATTCATAGAAGAGCTTGAGTTAGGGGTGTTCTTTATGGACCCCTTATCAAAGAAAATGTGTTTCCAAAGGGCATCTGATCTTCATAAGGTTGGTTTCAAACAGATCATAGCCTTTAGACTCTCCAATACTTTTGGATAATACTCAAGATGGAGAGCAATCAAATGGGAAGAGCTAAAAGGCTTCTATGAAAGAGGAGAACTTCAACATCCTGACTTCATGTTCCTTAGACACGAGGTATAAGAAATTGAAGAGACTCTGGAACATTTCGAACACCTGTTTGAAGATAGACCACAGCTTGAAGGCCCATCTACTGCTAAATAGATGAATAATGGAAGCTGTCCATAAGTTGGACATGCTTGCCATTACTTCCTCCCAACATCAACAGTCCAAACTTGTTGAAATTGTCTTCTTGTACATATGTTGTACTTTATTACATTAGTTGTAATTTACTTTAGTACATCAGTTGTACTTCTATAAAAACATGTGTTGTTTAAATTAATGTCAGGGTATATATAAACTGATCTTTTACTTTATTTCATTGTTGTATTTTCATTTCAGCAAATGTAATGTAAAAATATATAGTCATCATTGATATAGTCAGCTTAGACTGATTATTGCAAATAGGGAGAGATTGTTAGGCACAAAAAGGCCTCAATCAAACCTGTTCTATATCATAGGGGTAGATTATTAATCAAACCTGTTTATACCCTTAAAGGGTATAATTTAAGGCCTGTTAATGCCTTATTGAAACATGATAAGTGATTTGCAATATTACTCAAAGCTGCTCACCCTGTTACATTAGCTGTAACTTAGGCAGATTGCCCAAACTGTCCTATTCTATTGGACAGGCTGGACATAAACTGTCTATGCTGCTCATGCCTGTTGAGCAGCTTGGACCAAAACAAAGTGTTCTGCTCTTTATGTCAAAACCTGTTCTTTGTGAACAGGTTATACACATTATGAAATTTGTTTCCATGTCATCATGTATTGTCTTTGATGTAAAGATCAGTTTGCAAGTCAAAGACAAAGTAGAAAATCAGAAGCTGCTTACAATGCCCAAGCTGTTCTGATACATGAAGACTTTGAATTGTGTGACAGGCCATTTCTTATATCAAAATGGCTATACAAGAAGAAGAAAGGATTAAAGTTGACATTCCTCTTTAAGGTAAAGCATTCTGCAATAGAGTCAAAAAGGAAAAGGCAAAGATCTTGCAATATAGGGACAAATGCTGTTTTGTCAGAATGTGTAGAAAAACAATTTTTTCTTTTTGGAAAGACACTCCACTATCTCTGCATTCAATGAGGAAGGTTTGCCAGTATTCTCAGAGAGAGTGTAAAATGAAGCTTCTAAGGAATGTGAGATAACCAAGAGATAGATATCCTGAACGTGCATAGAATTGTGTTTTCTTGCATGCAAAGTCTGCTTAGAATAAAACAGTTGAATGTGTCCAAGCCGTTCTTGTTCAAGCTATTTGTCTGTCTTGTAAATTCAGTTAGTCCATCTTAGTGAGTGAATTCATTGTAACTGGTCTAAGTCAGTCTTAGATTAGTTGTCAATCTATTGTTCTGTCATCTCAGTTTGAACCATTCCGCAGTTCAAACTTCTTTGTAATTAACACTTGTTGATATATACATACAAACATTGAGAAAGTGTGTTGATAGTCGTATTCACCCCCCCTCTACAACTGATAGCAACATACTAGGGAAACCTTTTGGTACCTACAATGTGTTAAATAACGGTTGGAAAGTGTTATTGGCAACACACGGAAGCTATAACAACAAATCTCAGCTTCAAATTCCACTTATAGGTTGGTCGATTTGAAGTTTTGTGTGTGCGCGAACTGTGCAAATTGCAAAGTGTTTATACACCCTTATTTGGCCTATGTTCGTGCAATATACATTAAATGGATGTTTAAAATGAATTACAAATTTTAGATTATTTACCTATAGAATTCACTCATAATATTGTCACATATCGAGTGTTCACAAAAATATGGAAGGTTATGCATTGATAAGTGATGAACATTGGACCAAGATGGGATCTGAAGTCTGGATCACTCAAAGACCCGAAGTTTGGGTATTTCATAACCCCAAAGTCAGATTAATTTATCTTAGTGTGAAAGTTTGGACCTTATAGCAACTGAAGTTTAGACCCCATAATGAATATGAAGTTCAGATCATTCTTCGGAGCCTCATCCGAATTTAACCTCAAATGTCGAATCTTCCACACAATAACTTTGCACTTTTGGATCATCATACAAACTTTATCAATCTCGAACCCAAGTCTAAAGTTTGGATTTTCACATCCAAAGATACTTATGATATGAGGATTCAAGATCTGAAGTAGGCTGACCCAAAGTTTTTTAGAATACAAATGTGAATTCTGTCTTAGACATGTATGCACAACTTTTACTCTTGTGCATTCCAATGCAGTAATTAAACTTGAAATTGGTTTTTTTAAAAATAAAACATTTTACAAATTCAATTTATCAACCATGTAATCTTAGGCATTGGTGTAGTAGTCAACCCTGCGAAAGTGGAAGCTATAAGGAACTGGGAAGCACCCAGAAAATGCGTCCAAAGTGAGAAGTTTTCTTGGCTTGGAAGACTACTACAGACACTTCATAAAGGATTTTTTTCAAGATTGTAGTTCCTTTCACTTTGCTTACAAAGAAGAATACACTATTTGTTTAGAATGAACAGTTGTGGAAAGCTTTTGATACATTAAAGAAATTACTAAGCGAGGAGCCAATTACCAGAGGGTAATGAGGATTTTGTGGTATACAGTGACACCTTTTGTTTAGGTTTGGGTTGCGTCTTAATGAAATGCGACAAGGTCATATCTTAAGCATCTCGACAGTTGAAGCAACATGAGAAGGATTACTCGACTTATGACCTCAAATTAGCAGCTGTCATTTTCGCTTTTAAGCTCTCGCATCACTATCTGTACGGCACGAAATGCCAATTCTACACGGATCACAAAAGCCTCAAGTATAACTTATTCAGAAAGATTTAATTTAAGGTAGAGAAGATCTATTGAGCTAATAAAAGATTATGACTGCGAGATTCTCCACCGTCTCTGCAAGGTCAATGTAGTTGTAGATGCGCTTAGTCGTAAAACTTATTCTGCCAAGTGCCTGTACACAATAACTCATTTGACTTTCAATTCAACCTCATTGTTGAAATTCTTTCTGCTCAAACCAAGGCCTTAAAAGAGGAAAATGTTAAAGTAGAAGAGTTGAAAGGCCCGATTCAGTTGATAACAACAGATTATGGGGATTAAATCTATTCAAAGATAGAATGTGGGTGCCGAAGTTTGACAATCTACGTGAAAAGATTTCAGTAGATGCTCACAACTTGATTTTTTCAATTCATCATCCTGGTAGCATAAAAATGTACTTCAATCTGAAACTTGAATATTGGTGGCCAGACATGAAGAAGGATACCAGGCAGTTGGCTGAGAGATGTAGAGTTTGTAGGATAATTAAGGCAGAACATTAGCAGCCTTATGGTAGTCTTCAACTTCTTCCAATTCCTGAATGAAAGTGAGGCTGTATTACCATGGACTTCATAAAAAAACTTCAAAAAAAGCATTGACAGCGTGACTGAATCTGGGTCATTGTTGATCGCCTATAAAGACTGCACACTTCCTACCAATCTATGAAATGTATCCGCTCAAAAGATTTGCTCGGATGTACATCAACGAGATCATTTCACGCCATACAGTGCCAAAGTCCATTGTTTCAGACAGAGACAACTTATTTCCTTCAACATTTTGGTCAACATTACAAGAAGGCATGGGAACACATATACAAATGAGCACTACTTATCGGCCTTCAACAGATTGTCAATGCGAAAGAACGATCATACTAACACGTGAAGACATGCTTCAAGGGTGTGTGCTAGAAATGGGAGGCAATTGGGATGACTACTTATCGTTAGCCGACTTCTCCTACAACAACAACTATCATTCGTCAATCAAGATGCTGCCATTCGAAGCCCTTTATGGACCGAAATGTCACACATTGACTTGTTGGTGAGAAACGGGCGGGACTCCAATAGCTGGCCCAACCATTCTAAAAGAGATAAATGTCATGATTTAGATGGTATGACAAAACATAGCAACCGTTCAAAGCTGACAAAAGAGTTATCACTACAAGAAGCACTGATCAATATATTTGTAGAAGAATGACTGGGTGTATCTGAAGGTTTCACCAATGAAAAGGGTTACCAGATTTATCAAAAGAAGAAAGCTTGCCCCAATATTCATTGGGCCCTTCAAGATGATCAAGAACGTCGAAAACAAGTCATATCAATTTGACTTACCGATTGAGATGGCTAACATACATCCAGTTTTCCATGTTGTAAATCTTCGAAAGGGCCTGAACACAGAAAAGGAACCCAAAGCAAGTCACCTGGATTTGCAGGTTGATGAAAAGCTACAGTATGATGAGCCTGAGTGCATTTTGGACATACAAGTGAAAGAGTTGAGTAACCAGAAGATTGATATGATGTTAGTGCAATGGAAGCACCAACATGGCCCTACAAAGACTTGAAGGTCAATGCATGAGATTTAAAGAAGCATCCACAACTGTTCAAAACTAGTGGTGTAGCTAGGATTTTTATATTGGGTGAGCCAAACTATTATTACATATTAATAGAAAATAAAAGAAACTAACATATAATAAATTAGTGATATGATGAATTTGTTCATTTAGAAAATTTTAACTGTAAAAAGTCTATTACATTTGATATTATTTAAACAAGTATATGAACAAACTAACACTATATGTAGACTCAACATATAACGTAAGACCCAGATTTCTCAAAGGTCGTAAGACTAGGCCCCAGTGGCAATGCAATATCAATCAGGAAACTAAGATAATAATTAACAGTGCGAAATTAAAGTTAATTACAAACAGAGACAAATTTAAGTAGTAAGGTACAAACTTCTAGACTATTACATCAAATCACATAATATAAACTAGCCCCATACCCCAAAGCTCTATCATCAGTCAAGTACCAAGGCGTTGAAATAGGTTCTGAGGCACTTCAAGCTCTTTCATACACCTGACCTATGAATTAGGTCCAGCCAATCCTTTGCCTTTACCTGAAAAATAATGCAACAATCGTGTAAGCGTATTTGCTTAGTGAGAATGTAGAATTTCACATTTAACATGCAATTATGATCGCGGAAAGCTTATGCACTGCACTCGGCTCATGCACAGCTCAGCTCTATTGCTCATGCACTACAATAGGCTCATGCACAGCTCAAATCTCAAAGGGACATTAGCTAATTTAAATGCTCTGATGCGCGTCTTTGCTCAGCTTATAAAACTGTTGTTGCTCTTGAGACTTTAGACAAATTCATAAGAAATGCTTTGGATAATGATAACACCATACACACGCATCATTAGTGGGGATCAGCCACGTATTGTGCTAGCTACCAGTAATTATTGCATGGGTATCATCAGAATGCTCAGCTCTTGCTACCCTTGGTGCTTTCATCATGTAAATCAACACATCATAAGCCCAACAATAACCCAAAACTGAGCAATAGTCTTGGTATTAAGCTTTACAATCAATGACTTTTCAAGGAGTAGAAGCTAGAAGCAGGAAAGAACGGCTCAACAAACCATAGTAAACAAGCTATGACAAATATAATAATTTTGTTAATAAGATCTGAATGCCAATAATATCATGATAATGTAACAAAAGTCTCAATTCACATAATTTGCAGTTAAAGTAAAATCTACAACTCACAGTTACTGGTTAATGTGCTTTCTGGCTCTGACTCTGTTGCTCACAATCTATAGTGGGTTAGAACCACTATCTGATTTATATCAGACTTATAGACAGCTTGCCACTTTGCTACAGCCTTCACTAATGCTCTTGAATATGTCTTTTAGCTTTCTTGTATTGCTCAATCTGTTATTCATATCATTTTTTATATTTATTAGCCTTTATCATCTGAATAGTATACTCAGTGTTCATACGCTGGTCTTTAATCTCAAAGTTTCAACTTTTTATTATATTGAGATGAATATGGCCAACAATTTCCTTAGAACATTTCATTCAAGGTTTAATGGTTTTACTTGTCTTATATGGAGTGTCACTGTGCTGTCTTTATGTCTAATAAAATATGTTATAAATTAATTATGTCTTTTAAGGCTTGTAAACATGTCTTATGGTCATA
>JAANYP010008349.1:115000-246700 GCA_020465985.1 Centrapalus pauciflorus
TTAAATAAAGTTTATTTATTTCTGGAAAGGTGTTGATAATTATTTAAAGGAAGTTTAAATTATTTATCAATATTATTTGAAAATAATAACTATATTTGTTAAAGGTTGTTTAATGAAAAGTTTCTTAAAATAGTAAGTTTAAGTTTCAAAGGTGTTTGAATTGTTAATTGAACATTTTAAGAAAAGTGTAGTTTTGAATCCAAAGATAATGGAAAGATGGAATTCAATTTGATTTTTTCGGGAAAAAGTTTCTAAATTTGGAAAATGTTCCTGAATTTCGAGTTTACGAACCGTATTTAATTTAAGAACGATGTTGGACATGATTACTTCAATTAATGGTATATTAATTGGTCTTGGAACTATTTTCATGGCAAGATGAAAATGAATTATGGATTATTAATATGTTTTACTGCTTTATTTATGTTTGTGACATAGCCGAGCCTTGAGACCCATTTGTTTGTGATGGTTGTTTATTTAATCGTGATGTTTGCTATATTTATTATTGGTTATTTTTGGGAAAGCCTACGTGCCATTGGAATCCCGGTTTTATGATGTAATCTATAATAGGTTAGAAAATAGGAAAATGTATTTAGATTAAAATTATGTAAAAATCCTGGCGAAGATGTCCATCAAGAAGGAGGTCATTCATCCAGGACACCCGGAGACATCATCGGATGCAGAGGCTAGTGGGAATTGAATGTGTTCAATCTTCTTGCCTAGTGTGTTGATTTTGCCCCTTAGGTTTTGACCTAATTGGTTTGTCCGTATGGCTCTCGAAAACCAATTTAGTTTTGGCAAGGCTATGTCACCGTGTGGTTGTATGTTTTATTTCTTTATGCTTTATTTATATCTGTGTGGTTGTCTTGACAAAGTAGGTAAACAAAAGAAATCAAAACTACAATCATTTTTTGATAAAAAAATTAAAGTATTTAAAAGAAAGTTTAAATTGGAAACTTTAATTATTTTTTCAGGTGTTAGACATGACATTTTTTGTGAAACTAGTATTCAAAGAAAAGAGATTTATTTATAAAATGTCATATGATCAAAGAGTTGAAATTCTTAAAACTGGTATATTAACTGGACTGTTTACCAGAATAGGTGGTGTCTAGGACAGTCTTGCTCAGGCTGTGGAATTTCCGAAAGGTTTATAACCGAAAGGATCCTGCCCGCAGACAAACCTGACTGGCCACCAGTTTTTTGGTAAGAGACTTGTTATAAACTCAAATTAAAAATTTGACACAACACACCGTCCATATAGTGGCACTCACGGTGACCGGTCGTCGTAAGTAGGTTCAGCCTTCGTTGGGTGCTTACGCCGCAAACTCGGGAAGCTATGAGGTAAGCACTGCGGATCCTAAGTGAGACTTGGGCCAATGACTTGCAGTTGTTATATGGTGTGTATCAGTGGTGGTTCCTCAATAAGACTGTTGCCCAAGGTGTGAATGAGATTAAACATGATCAATTTAAGAAATTTAAAATATCATAAGATCTAAGAGTTGCAAGGGGGTTGTAATTGGTAATAAGTTGCCTGCCTGAGTAGGTTATTCATGTAGGTTCAGCCTCCGTTGGGTGCATGAATAAGTAAAATGGTTCTTATGATTAATAAATCATTTTCTAAATTTTGGGTTATTGATTTATTAATGGTTAATCAAATACTAATTTTTGAAAAATTGGTTTAGATGGTTGAAAGAGGCAGAGGTAGAAGCGGTTTAAATAATAACAATGACAATAACGGTAACAACAACAATGATAACGTCAATCTCCCTCCTCAACCTCCTCCTATTGAAAATCCTCCCTAAAAGCGCAACATTGCTACTTTGAGGACCATTCGGGAAATGGAAAGCTCAAAAGAAGCAATTCCCTGAACTGAGAATAAGATCTGACTATTGTTCTGAGTACAAAGCAAAATTCGAGTGTTCTGGAAAGGACACCAGGACCTGATCCTGTAGAGACTGCTACAGTTGAGGAGAGAAATCTCCACAAGAAGCACTCTGAGGATTCAGTAGATGTTGCCTGTCTAATGCTAGCGACCATGAAATCTTAACTGCGGACTAACCTTATGGATGTCTCAGCTTACCAGATGTATCACCGGCTAAAGGATATGTTCCAGACTCAGGCTCGGTCTGAGAAACATATACGACTAGGGCTCTGAGCTCTTGCAGAATGGCAGAAAGAACAACTGTTAGACCCTATGTGCTGAAGATGAAAGGTTATCTGGATTATCTTAGCAGACTTTGGTATCCCGTGACACAGGAGATGACTATAGATCTAATTCTCAGTTGCTTATTGAAGGGATTTAAGCAATTTGTAATTTATTACAATATGCGTAGAGAAGATGATCAGTGGGTTGCATCGGATGTTCCAGAATGATGAGCGAATGATTAAGGAGAGAAGATAGGGAAAGGACGGAAGGGAAAGCAAGTTCCCAAGCCGGAGGTTAAAGCTAACAAGTAGCTAAAACCTAGAACCAGAGAAGTCAAATCCAAGGATGACAAATTCTTTGAGTGCTAGGAAACTGGGCACTGGGAAAGGAATTGTCCCAAGTACTTGGAAACGGTCAAGGGTGACCGCATTGAGACTTCGAGTATATGAATTATTCACTTTCTATTGTTATTGGATATGTGATAACCAATTGAACAAAGTTTTAGGCATGATGCCTGCAAGAACTAAATGAAGTGAAAAGAGATGACAGGACCAGTGGGAGCATAGAGACATCTTAGAAAATACTCTGTTGGACACTATTTTTCATGTCATCAATAGTTTATCATGGTGTAGTAATCAATTTTTGAATTTCTTGCAAGTATTTTGGGATAAATAAAGAATTTTTGGAGTTAAAAATTTGTTTCTTGAAATTACTATTTTTTTAGATTACTAAGCCATGATTATAGACTATTGATTCAAGTGGAACTTGAATAGTAACTTCTCAATAGAGATTGGACAAGCTAGTAGTCATATTCAGATAAAAGGGTTAGCTATGTTGTTGTGTAAATTGTTCAAGTGTTCAAATGCAGTTTCATTGAACTTGTTAATTCTTGAAAGTTAGTTCAAGAGATTATATGAGTTGGATAGTCATCCGTGATTATATAAATGAAACTAATAAAATGCAGAATTAAATGTAAAGGAGTTACATGGAGGTTAATTCACTTCACTTGTCAGAAACAATTAAAGACTTGATAAGTCAAGGTTGTTTAGACAAGAAGTATAATTGCATTTATTAAAATTACATGTGAAATGTATACAACTTGTGTGATGGTTAGTCAAGTAATAGCCTTTGACTTGTTTAAGCACTCGTCGGCAAGCTTGATGGAATACCACAACGAAGTGTTGTTGATAACCAGGTTCTTGTGGTTATTGATACATATCACAAATTTTGAACACAATGTTATTAAGTTAAGATATCTTGTTAAGATATAGATAAACCGCATACTGTGAGATTCAAGACTAAACATCTAAACGTATCACTAGTAGCAATTAATCTGAATTGCTAGATTTCCTAAATTTTAGTCCTGGTGTCTTTATGAGTGATTTACCAGTTCCTCTAAAGATAATGGATATAAACTTGTAAGGAGATTCAGAATGGATCTGAATAATATTACAAGAAGTTGTAATAAAGAACTAGTGTAATTTTTAAAAGATAAACGGTAATGGAAGTTAAGTCAGTTAACTAGAGGACACTACCACTGAGATCATGTCTGAAATTAATTTTTCGATAGATCATATTACCGTTACATTTGATAAAGGAATAGTAGCATTAAATTGATGGAAGTAATGTTGTGTTTATTGAGATAAAGAAGATCAACATGATATCTTTAATGTCGTTCGATGTTGGATGTTTTAGAAATCCAAGAATAAATTTGAAATTATTCTAAAACTATTCCATAGCTGCTTGTTTTCGTGGGAACCACAACGAGAATTAAGAGGCTACTGTGGTTTTTGGTTGATATTCATGGGTGATGAATATAGCAAAGGTTGGACCAAATTCACAGGTGTTTGTTGCTAACAAATATTGGATTGACCCACCGATTGAGACCACCTTGTGGATCATAGTCATGAGTTGTCTCAAAAAGGTAATCCTTAGTACCTGAGTGTTGGTACATCCGGTGTGACGATAGCAGTCTAAGTGATCCTACATTGTGATTTTAACAAGTGTTTGTTATATATGTTTATATATGGTTGATATTTATGATTGATATTTATTAGTGTTTGTAGGTTTGAACTTGATGTAACGTATTACAAGAAGTTCAAACATAAAGTACAAAGATAAAATCAATCATAAAGTAAAAACATAAGTTTCAATGCTAAGTTGAGTATATGAATTAGTTAGATTCGAATTATTGAAGGCTTGGCATTCGAATCTGTGATAAGATTCGAATGTAGCCCTAGATTCGAATGAGAGCAGATTCGAGAATGTCATTGTGGACAAACTCGAATGGGCCTTGGGCCAGTTTCGAGTTTGGCCCATAATAGACTCGAATCAGGCTCTATAATTAAGGATAGACTCGAGATATTATTAGACTTTTTGCAGAATTCGTGAGGGATTAAGCATTAAGCGATCTCGAGTTTATCATCAGTGTTAGTGCCGTTTCGGAGAGAATCAGTTCGTAGGATCGTTCGTGTGTCATTCGTTCAGCCTCTGATAGTCTCCGTGTTTCGTGTGTGAGAGTTGTTTCCGTCTACCCGTTAACGAGGATTCCGCACTCGTTGACGACTCCGCGTCTAGATAGATCTCATAGTGGTAGACCTTACAAGTGGTATCAGAGCCTACGGAGTGTTCTTCGTGTTCATCTAGATACATTCTACGTTTCTTGACGCTAGTTGGACGGTTTTTCTCTCAAAATCGTGTTTTCAAGCTTAGCAAATTCTTATTCGGAAAATACTTTGTGGTTTTTCACGTTTTTGATCGAAATCATTATTTTTCGTTGGAAAAATACTGGTTTAATCTGCAAAACGTAAAGAAATCAAAGTATTAGCCGTTTTTCGAGTTTGCGGCGCTCGAATCTAATAGGGGTAATTAGGGTTACACTTAGTCTCGAGTCTAACCAAAATCTGCTCCTTTCGAGTCTAATACAGAGGGTTTCGAATCTATTTCGAGTTTGTGCTTCATTCGAATAGGATCTCGAGTCTACTTATTCGAGTTTAATTTGAGTTTAGTTTAGTTTCGAATAGGGTTCGAATCTGCTGTAGTTTCGAGTTTGTCTGACCTTCGAATCTGAGGACTTTTCGAATCTGACATAATTTCGAGTTTAATTGAATTATAACACTTAATCGAATTTAATCCCAAATAAATTGGAATCTGATTACATTCGAATCTACCTAGATTCGAACGAATTAATTCACATTAGTTTCGAATTAAATTAATTAAGGTCAATTCAATTACTTTCGAAAAGATGTCAAATCTTCAAAAATTCCTAGAAATGGACCACGAGGTCGGGAAGGCAAACGCTCCGCCAAAGCTGATGAAAGTCGAAGATTATTACTGGTGGAAAGATCGGTTTACCGATTTCGTGCGTTTTAATGACATGCGCATGTGGGTGTGTATCGACGAAGGATATATTCCACCAGTTTCAGAAGTTGAAGGCCGTCAGAAAGTCTTATCATACCAAATGATGAAGGAGGATGATAAGAAATTGTATGAAGCCGAAAACAAAGCTTTCTCGCTAATCCGAATGGCTTTGCCTCAGGATATACTGCACACATTTAGGACTCAAAAGACGTCAAAGGAACTTTGGGAGTCTCTAGAGAAAAGGTGTGAGGGTAATCCTAGGGTTCGTAGAAAGCGTACAGAGCTGTTAAAACAACAGTTTGCAATTTTCAAGGCGTTAAAGGATGAACAACTGGATGATATCATCACCCGGTTCTATCACCTGTTGACGGAACTTGAAAGTCACGGGATTGAGTTTACTGACACCGACAAGAACAACAAGCTTCTTGATGCCTTACCAGCCAAATGGGCTATGTATGTGGCAATGATCAACCTGAACGAGGACAAGTATTACACTCAATCTCTGGATGATATTGTGGGAACGTTACGGGCATATCACTTCGAGCTACTGAAGGTCGAAACTGATTACGAACAAGTCCAGAATCCAGCAATGTATTTTGGAAAGACAACAAAACCTTCAGTGACAGCCGAACCAAAGACTGCTTCAGCGTTTTTCACCGGAGAAACGTCGTCACCAGCAGAGACTGATGACACATTGAATCGCGCGTTCTTAGGATTAGGAAGATTGGAAGAACCGCAGCCTCAAGTAAAACAGGCATCGACATCTCAGAGTTATTCAAAGATGCCCATTAGCGCAAAATCAACGGAAGAACATTTGAATCTGCTTGCTTCTTTTGTGGCCGCGTACGTGAATTGTGTTCAGGGGAATATTAACGATCCTGCTCTCTGGGATGAAGACTACGATCAGGTCGACCCTGATGATCTTGAGGAAATGGATCTTAAATGGCAACTGGCCATGGTAACCCAACGGGTTAAGAGATTCATTAAAAGAACTGGGAGGAATTTGACGATGAACAACAAGGGGATTGGATTTGATATGTCCAAAGTAAAGTGCTACAACTGTCAAGGACTGGGACACTTCGCCAGGGAGTGTCAGAGACCGAAGGTGGAGACATACCAAGGGCAGAGTCAGCATCAGGGACAGTTCCAAAATCAGTCCCAACAACGATACCTTCCAAGTTCATCATCTGGTCAAGCCAACCTAGCGGGTCTACTATCCAATGTCACTTCAGACAGACAGCTAGATGGTACGTATGATTGGAGCTCACATCCAGAATCGAATGCTCGGGCTTTTATGGCAGAAGTCATGAAAACTGGGTGTGATGGGGAAGAGCAGACCACAAGGGACAGCAGTCCGATGTGGGTAGAGAAGGCGAATGATCAGACAGTTCTGGAGTTTGCTGCTCAGATGGCCAACGTGGAATCTGATAACTCAAAGGTTAGTCTGACTTACTCTCTTTTTCGTGAATTATATACGTTGTGTGTTAATTCTAACGATAGGTTAAATCTAGTCTTAGAATCACATAAAACCTTAAATGCTCAAAATGAGAATTTAAAAATTGAAAACGCTAGCCTAAATGATATCAAGCAATATCTTAAAGAAAAGCTTAAGGCTGATGCTCAAGATGTAATAGTTCTAAAAGACAAACTGAGTGAGCAGTGTGTTAGGATAGAGCTTATGTATGAGCACGTAGAGGCCTTGGCCGAAAGTCTTAAGGACAAGGGCATAGAGCTAGCTGAAACAAAGGTAAAGGTAGCAGAGGCAAATAGCAAGTTGGAGAAGTTTAGGAATTCGAGCCTAAACCTAGGGAAAGTTTTAGATGCCCAAAGACAGTCTAAAAAGCCCGTAGGTCTAGGATTTCACGAAATTCCTCCACCTTTCAATGCAAACTATGTGCCTCAGCCTCAGGAGAAAACTGACAAATCAGTAGACTTAGAGGACCTACCTACACCGACACAAGAGCCTATAGTAGAAAATACACCTAAGGTGGCTGACACAACCGTCAAGGTTAAGAAAGTCAAATTTGTGTCTTCCTCCAGTGAAACACCTGCAGGAAAACAGAAAATTGCTTGGGCTGATCAGGAAGATGAGCCAGTCGCCATAGATGTACAAAAGGAAATAGAACTAGTGAGACACCTAGATCTAAGGGAACACACAAAAAGTCCATAGATAAGATGTCTTGCTTCAGATGTCACGAGAAGGGGCATGTTGCTTCTCACTGTCCGCTTAGGAAAGCCGATGTTACACCTAAGACAGTGAATCCAACACCTGTTAAGCCCTCAACCAGTGTGGCGAGCAACAGTAGTTCTCAAAGTACCGAGAAAACTGTGCAGGGCGCACCCAAACAAGTTGTGAAAAACACACCGGTAAAGGTTGGACCAAAGGAAGTGATTAGGACAAATTCACCGAATCGTGTCATTAATCAATCTAGGTCAGCACCACAACAAGTCTATAGGAGCACAACACCTAGCAGGTCACACACTCCAGTTAGGTCTCATACTCCAGTTAGACATTACGCACCGGTAAGAGCTCAGGGATCACAGTCTGAAATGCCATATAATAGGAATTATTCTAGAGCTCCACAACAAATGCCTACTCCTAGGAAAAGAGTGAACTTAAATCACTCGGCACCACAACAGACTCCAGTTCAAATGCCCAAGTCACCTGAAAGGCGAGATGGGTATTTGAAAGAGTTCAAATATGTGGACGAGAATGGTATAACCAAGTCAGTTATGGCTTGGGTTCCCCGTGATAACTAACCTATTTTCTTTCATGTGCAGGGGATTACCACAGGTCCAAACAACAAGTGGTTCATCGATAGTGGATGCTCCAGGCACATGACAGGGGAACGAGGTCTACTTACAGACTTCAAGGGTGGGAATCGGGGATTCGTATCATTCGCGGGTAACAAGGGTGGAAATATCACGGGTACCGGAGTGGTCACTAATGGGACAATCAAGTTGGACCAAGTTTATCACGTTGATAAACTGGTTCACAATCTCATTAGTGTATCTCAAATCTGTGATAAGAAGAACTCAGTGTTGTTCACTGACACTGAGGCGTTAGTGCTAAAGCCGGGATTCAAGATTCCTGAAGAATGGGTATTGATGCGGGCGCCAAGGAAGAATGACTTGTACATGCTGGATATGAACAAGCCGGAGACTTCGATGGGGCCAATTTGTCTATTATCCAAAGCTTCGGAGACGGAATCCGTACTGTGGCACAGACGCATGGCTCACCTGCACCTAAGAAAGATGAACTACATAACGAAGAATGGACTGGTGCAGGGTGTGCCTATGAAGAGCTTTCAGTTCGAGGACAAGTGTCTACCGTGCATGAAGGGCAAACAACATAAGAAGACACACAAGTCCAAAACGCAGAACTCCATAACCTCAACATTCGATTTGTTGCACATGGACCTTTTCGGCCCAATCAACAAAAGGAGTATCGGAGGTAGTTGGTACTGCTTGGTTATCACTGACGATTACTCACGGTTTTCTTGGGTTTTCTTTTTAGGTACGAAGGACGAGACAGCTACCAAGCTCATCGGGTTCTTAGACCAAGTGGAGAATTCCTACGGAACAAGGGTTAAAAGAATACGTAGTGATAATGGGACTGAATTCAAAAACACTGTAATTGGTGTATATTGCCTATCAAAGGGCATAGTGCATCAATTCAGTGCACCGTATGAACCTCAACAAAATGGGGTGGCCGAACGTAAAAATAGGACATTGATTGAGGCTGGAAGGACTATGCTTTCGGATTCAAAGCTTCCTACCATGTTTTGGGGGGAGGCAGTGAATACCGCGTGCCATATTTTAAACCGAGTCCTTACAGTCAAATCTTTGAACAAAACATGTTATGAAATTTTGAATAAACGGCCACCTAATTTAACTGGATTCGAACCGTTTGGGGTACCATGCACTCTTTTACGAACAAAACATCAACCGAAGTTTGGTGAAAAGGCTGACGAAAGATACTTCCTAGGTTATGTGCCGAACTCACCGAACAAACGGGTTTTTAACAAAACAAATGGTACTGTGGAGATTGTGTATAATATTGAAGTCACAAGTTATACACATGAACCCCAAACTGGTCCGGAATGGATATTTGACTATGATAAATTATTTGTGTCATTTAACATTCCTTTGGATGATAATGCAGGTACAATCGAAAAGGACATGGCGTCGTTGCATCTGAATGACGATGGCCATATCTTTCCGAGGACTGCATTTGAATCCACATCCGAGCCTACTGCGACTGTAGATAGATCTCCAGAAGTTGCTGATCAAGAAGCACCTACCACTGAGAATCAGACTCAAGCATCAAGTTCCAACTCTGAGGAAAACGTCCATGAGAAGGAAAATGTAGAAGCTGAGCCTGTTCCCCCATTAGGTGAAATCGGATCTAACTTAGGAGATAATCTAAGGGTTGATGAGATAGACACCTCTAGGATTAACAAGACCCATCCATTAGAAAGCATCATAGGAAATCCTAACGAGGGTGTGAGGACTAGGAGTAGTTTAAATAACAACACTGTGTTGTTTTCGATGATAAATGACTCCGAAGCTTATCACACATGTCTCTATTCATGTTTCATATCGCAAGTAGAGCCTAAGAATGTGCAAATGGCACTTAAGGATAACTCCTGGGTTGAAGCGATGCAGGAAGAACTTTCGCAATTTAGGAAACTAGAAGTGTGGGAGTTAGTTCCATTACCTCGAGGGGAAATTGCCATAGGAACCAAATGGGTTTTTAAGTGCAAAAGAGACGATCGGGGTATAGTCACGCGCAACAAGGCTAGGCTAGTTGTAAAGGGTTTCAACCAAGAGGAGGGAATCGATTACAACGAGGTATTTGCACCAGTAGCAAGGCTGGAAGCCATTAGGTTGTTTCTAGCTTTTGCCTACTTCAAGGGCTTTAAGGTATATCAATTAGATGTTAAGAGTGCTTTCCTGTATGGGAAAGTGAAGGAGTTGGTGTATGTAGAACAACCGCCCGGATTTACAGATCCAAAATATCCTGATACAGTATATCACCTAGACAAGGCTCTATATGGATTGCATCAGGCACCTAGGGCGTGGTATTAGACTCTATCCAACCATTTATTAGAGAACGGTTTTGAAAGGGGTAGGATAGATAGTACTCTGTTTGTTAAAAGGAAGGGAGAACACTTTATCTTGGTACAAGTGTACGTTGATGATATCATCTTTGGATCATCAGACGAACAGATGTGCAAAGATTTCGAGAAGGTGATGAAGTCTAAGTTCGAGATGAGTGCTATGGGAGAGTTAAATTTGTTTTTGGGGTTACAAGTTGACCAGAAGAAGGAAGGAATGTTTATCCATCAGACTAAGTATGTCTATGACATATTGGAGCGTTTCGGGATGGAAGGAACAAAGTTGACAGCCCATTTCAGCACGCCGATTCAAGTGAATCACAATCTCGGACCGGGTACTGAAAGTGATACCGATGTGGATCCGACTTTATATCTGGCCATGATTGGATCACTTTTGTATTGAACTGCTTCAAGACCTGACATTATGTTTGCTGTGTGTATTTGTGCTAGGTTTCAAGCGAATCCGAAGAAGATGCATATGAAAGCTGTGAAGCGGATTCTACGATACCTCAAGTCGAAACCGAAGCTGGGACTTTGGTATCACGCGGAGGGAGATCTAGAGTTGGAGGCGTTCACGGATTCTGACTACGGAGGATGCAGCTTGACGCGCAAATCAACAACTGGAGGTTGTCAGTTCCTAGGAGGGAGATTGGTATCCTGGCAATGCAAGAAACAAACATCGGTAGCCGTGTCAACGTGCGAGGCCGAGTATGTTGCTGCTGGTAGTTGCTGCTCACAGGTTCTGTGGATACAACAACAATTGCGGGATTACGGTTTGGCTTACACTCAAACTCCAATTAGGATAGACAATCAATCTACAATTGCTATAACGAATAATCCAGTTAAACACAACAAAACAAAGCACATAGACATTAGGCATCATTTTATTCGTGATTGTGCTGAAAAGAACTTAATCAAATTGGTAAAAGTGGCAACAGAAGATAATAATGCAGATTTATTTACCAAAGCATTTGATAAGTCACGGTTTGAGTATTTAATTCAACTGAATGGAATGCGCAACCCAGAGTAATTTGACCTTAGTAGTAGTAGTTTATTTTCTTTTATAGTCGTAGTATTTCTTTCTTTATAGTAGTCTGCTAATTTAGGAAAGTTTCTACTTTTAGTAAGTTTCTATTTTTAGTAAGTTAGTAGGTTATCTTACTTTATTGCTATTTCTTATGAAAAACAAAAAAAAAAAAGAGAGAAAATCATAAAAATACAAAAAAAGAGAATATCAAAAAATGAGTTAAGTCTTAGATACATAGGTTCAAAGTGACGAAAATTAGCACAGTCGTTACAAACTCTAAGTGTTTAGGCTTTCACACATAATGCAACTAAATTCTAAGTGTTATACTTTAGTTTAGTTTGATGTGTTGGTAGGCATAATACATATAGGGAGTCTCAAGGCAAATAAAATATTCAAGAAAAAGTCAAGCGTGCCACTAACTTAGATCTATGACCAATCGGTCTTAATTTTTATGTACAAGACATACAAACTTTGAGTCTAAATGAGGTATGCAAACTTTCTGGGGATGTATGGCAACATCAAATACGTCTTAAAATGGAAAGAATAGAAAAATCATACAAAATTGAGAGTCGAAAACATGTAACTTTGTTGTACGTAAGTACAGACCTGTTGCCTCTGTTTAGATTCGGGTTAGCAGATATGTCGCTTTGTTGTACGTCAGTACAGACCTGTCACCGCTGTCTTGCTAACTTTGAAAATTAAACCTTAAGTCAAACTAAGACACTTTGTTGTATTAAAATACAGACCTGTGTCCGATGTTTGTCTTTTAAAGAAAGTTTGCAAATACTAACAAGTTAGAATCTTTGTTTGTGTGCCTTGATCAAAAAAGTATGTCTATGTCTGAGTCACGTAAGATAATTTCATGATAAATAAAAATGCCAAGGGATATTCCGAAATGTAGCATGTTTAAAGGGGTAAAATACCAACAATCGGCTAAATAGGTATGTCACGACAAACAATCAAAGGAATCAAAAATTCCTAAGTGTGAAAGTTTAAGTACTGAAAGTAAGTATCAGACATCACTATCTGATTGAACCTTTCTTAGACTATACTCATCAAAAAGATTTTGTTTAGTAATTAGCTTAGGTTGTAAATTTTATAAGTATAGCTTAAGTCTAGATTAAATTTTTGGTCAAAATTTTATATTTATTTTATTTTATTTTACCTTAGTTTATTTTATTTTATTTTATTTTAGTTTAATTTTTACTTAGGTAAAAGGTCAAAAATTACTCAGGGTGCATTCAAAGTTGGATAAACTTCGAATTGGGAAAGCTTCGAATCTGTCAGTATATTCGAGTCTGGCCTTAGATTCGAAGGTTGGTAGTATATATAGGTCAACAGTGAAGTCATTAAATACTTACTGTTTTCGAATCTATATTCTCGAATCTAATCAGGCGATTTTGAATCTGTGCTCGAATCTATCGTTTCTCTCATAAACGACAATTTGTCGAGATTATTGCTAAGGAGTTCAATTCTACTGTTGTATCTAGGTATAATCAACTTGATTGTACAAGATTCATGTAGTCTTATACACCATTTTAGGGAAAATCATCGATTTTTGAAGGTTTAAAGGTCGAAATCGGGTTTTTTACTTTGGACCGATAAATAGTCAAATTAAAGGCACATACCTGTGATTAGTAACTAGTAGGACTAATGAATGTAATTTTCTAAGTCCAAAAAGGTTAAAATCAAGAGACTTGGTGTTTGAGTTGAGTCGGCAGTTCGAATCTGTTCCTGACGTTTCTCGAATCTGTCATTAGACTCGAGAAGGACACTAGATTGGATTCTGTCAACAAACTCGAAAAGGGACTTATTCGAATATGTTACATTCGAATCTGTCTTTTATTTGCATTATTTAATTTAAATTTTATTAAACTTGTAGAAATTTAATTATGTTGGATTTTGTACTTAAACAAGTTCAAAATAAAACAGATTTGAATTTAAACAAGTTTATTGATTTTTAATGAATCTAATAGTTTTGTTTATTGTGCAGAAATGGCTGTACGAGCTTTTGTGCCGAAGCACAATATGGTCCTTCATCCTGA
Source organism: Centrapalus pauciflorus (assembly GCA_020465985.1). NCBI lineage: Eukaryota > Viridiplantae > Streptophyta > Magnoliopsida > Asterales > Asteraceae > Centrapalus > Centrapalus pauciflorus. The sequence goes on from JAANYP010008349.1 coordinate 128,696, forward strand.
TCATCATCTCCCTGAGGCGCAGGGATTCCGACAAATGCTAGATTTCTTAGTAGAATCTAGGATTGGTTTTGCGTTGTCTCATAATGTTCAGCTCGTTTTACCTTATATTCGTCAATTTTATGATCATCTTCAGGTAGACTGCTCGGTCACCCCGACAGTGCTACGAACTCGCATAGCTGGACAACCGCTAGTATTTTCGGCGGATATGCTGTGTCAGGTGTTGCAGCTGGGTTCGCAGGAAGAGGAGTCCGGACCGATCGAGTTTCCTCTGAATACTAGGCAAGCGGCCTTTCAGAGAATGGGATATAGTCTAGACGTGACGAAAGTTTCGTATATGAAGAGCGGGTTAATCGGCCAATGGAGGTTTTTGGCTCATGTCTTTATGGTATGCTTTGCACCAAAGAAAGCCGGTTTTGACTATATGGTTGCGAAGATCCAGTCTGGGATTGTCGCTATAGTGTATAATCGACCATACAGTTTCTCGGAAATGTTTTTCTCTGAATTTGTTCACCAGATCACCGCTCCAGAAAATCAACAATTCCTGCTGTATCCACGGTTCATCATGATGCTAATCAGGCATTTCTTGCCAAATCTGCCTCCGTCGAATGAGATCCAAAGCGTAGCTGTAATGGATAAGAGGATCTTCGCTGATTGTTCCTCGCACAGAGGAAGATTGGCTGTTCCAGTTGAGCGTCCGTTGTTTGGAGCCATCTTGGATAGAAATTTTGAAGCCCCGGATGTTGCCAACTGGGCAGGGGAAGTTGAAGTTCGAGCCAGGAAGCCTCCACAACAACAACAACAACCACAGCCACCACGTGCACAAAGGCGAAGACAAAGAACCTCTGCGAGTCAAACTCAGACGTCTAGGCCTTCTACCAGTCATCAGCCGGAAGTACAGGAAGCAGGGCCTTCTAGTGCCGTTCCAGAGTCCGAGGAAATAGCCCAAACGCTAGAAGAAATATGGGCGTCAGGTCCACATGCAAATGAAGATATAGCTGAAGCGTTAGTGGGTGAATTACTTGAGCCTCCTGAGGGAGAAGAAGATGTGTTGAGAGATGTAGACGAATATTTGCCAGAGCAGACTGGTATCGATGAGTCATCATCTGCAACCGAGTCGGAGGAAATGGAGGATATTGAAGTAGAAGCTCCAGAATCAGTGTCTACAGAACCTAATGTTCAGATTGGAACGTATGGATCTAGGTTAGTAGTCAATGAAGATGCTTCGAGGAGGAGAATATCACGAGAATCTGATGATTCGGATTTTGAAGAGGAGGAAGTTACTCAATTAGTGACGCGGCAACGAGCCAAGCGTCACAGGTTTATGCAAGGATCATCTTCAGCATCTGAAGCACAACCGGAAATCCCCCAAACTCAACATCAGGAACCTCAACCCACCTTTCCACCACCACCACCTCAACCTGAACCATATATTCCTTCACCAATCATTCCTACACCTATACAGTCTATTCCATCAACCTCGACCACATATACCGAGAACCAACGGTTTTTGCGCTTAAAAGATAGAGTCGACTTCCAGGAACTTCAAATCTTTGGGCTAACAAGGGCAATCGGAGAAATTCAGACGCATAATGCAAATCTTGACAAAGAGAATGCCGATTTAAAAAAGATTGTGGAGAAAGTTCAGGAAGAAAACACAGAACTAAAATCATTTGTAGCAGATCAAGCCGCAGAGATAAGGGCGATGCGCTCCCTAATAGAGCAGTTAATGAAAAATTTACAGGCTCAGGGGGAGACGTCGTGCCGTGATCAGAATGACCAGAGGCCGAGAGATGGTGATGATGAAGACAACCAAGGCAATGATCCCAGCCCTAAAAGTCAGAATGAGCCAGTAGATTTTTCTGCTGCTCAGACTGCTCAATCTCAGGGGGAGCCTAGTCTAGCAGGAGGAGAAGTAGGAGAAGCAAGTTCATCGAAGCCTACAGATTTTGAGATTAGTGAGATGATCGATGCTCTCATGGATCTTGATGATGATCCGATGGATTTAGGTTTTGATTGTGAAGATGAAGAGCTAGAGGAGGGTGAGTTTGTACCTGAAGAGATAGTTGACTGGCAACCAGATGACGAGGTATGTGCTGATGACGATGATGAAGCTGATGAGATCGTCGTACAGCAGAACCCTATCACTGATACATACGTGATAGATGGAAATGATATTGTTAACCTAGAGGTTGTGAATGTTGCGTTAAACGTTGAGCCATCAGTTGAGGAACCAGCCAGAGAACTAACAAATGAAGAGAAGAGAAAATTATGGTTCAGAGCTGAAAAGAAGGAGTTAGAGCTTAAAACGAAAATGAGGGTGCCGGGTACTGGGAAGTTGTCTGAACGCATATTAAGCTGGTTCTTTGATAGAGAACTGCAGCTATTTATAATTAAGAGGAAAGACGGGCTCCAGTACCTGAGACGATCACTGAAAGCTTTCAACTCACTGCCAAAGATCGAAATCACAGCGTTAGCATGGAAAGATCTGATTAACATTGGCAATGATCCCTACGCAGACGTCATTGCAAGAATCATAAGAAAAGAGGGAAGATCAAGGAAGTTTGAGCGACTGAGTCCAAGGGTTGGAAGAAGAGTTGAAGATCCTTCACGCATTGATCCTCTAACCGGACGACCTTGGATGAGGATCCACTACAAACCAGCAAGATGTCTTAGGAAGGTGCCTCTCAAGCCTATGCCACAGAATGTCTTGAAGAATCTGCATTGGTGGTATGCTGAGACTGAGACTGGAGAAGCGGTCATGGAAGACTTTGAAGAAAACGTTATTCTTAGAGTTTACGATCCTCTTCACCTGGTAAACCTCTATAGAGATGATCTTCATATTTTGCATGCTTGTAAGATTTCTAGTGCTGCACATATGGATAGTGAAGCTAGGAAATATGAAAATGTAGTCAAAGTATGTGTTGAAAAAGGTTTGTATGCTGGAAGTAGTTTGAATCAATAAATAAACAAAGTTCTTAAGTCAAATGTGTGAATTATTAGAAGCTATCGTCAAGGGGGAGTCTGTTGGTACATCCTGTGTGACGATAGCAGTCTAAGTGATCCTACATTGTGATTTTAACAAATGTTTGTTATATATGTTTATATATGGTTGATATTTATGGTTGATATTTATTAGTGTTTGTAGGTTTGAACTTGATGTAACGTATTACAAGAAGTTCAAACATAAAGTACAAAGATAAAATCAATCATAAAGTAAAAACATAAGTTTCAATGCTAAGTTGAGTATATGAATTAGTTAGATTCGAATTATTTAAGGCTTGGCATTCGAATCTGTGATAAGATTCGAATGTAGCCCTAGATTCGAATGAGAGCAGATTCGATAATGTCATTGTGGACAAACTCGAATGGGCCTTGGGCCAGTTTCGAGTTTCGCCCATAACAGACTCGAATCAGGCTCTATAATTAGGGATAGACTCGAGATATTATTAGACTTTTTACAGAATTCGTGAGGGATTAAGCATTAAGCGATCTCGAGTTTATCATCAGTGTTAGTGCCGTTTCGGAGAGAATCAGTTCGTAGGATCGTTCGTGTGTCGTTCGTTCAGCCTCTGATAGTCTCCGTGTTTCGTGTGTGAGAGTTGTTTCCGTCTACCCGTTAACGAGGATTCCGCACTCGTTGACGGCTCCGCGTCTAGATAGATCTCGTAGTGGTAGACCTTACACTGAGATGTCTATGTACTTTAGTGCGGGTGCTGCTGTACATTAGGCCTAACCTAACGTCATCCATAACTAGGTGATCATAACGGTTCGAGGCTGGTTGCAGTGGGAGTCGTGCTAGAGGCCTAGACAGTCAATATGGGATTTGCACCTTTTTTAACTAAGAACAGATATTTCTGGGCCCCTCGGCGATCGATATTGACAGAAATGCATGGCCATGCTCGGACAGAACTGATGTGTTCTACTCTGTCTGTTACAGTTCAGTATGAGATCAGGGAGTCGAGATACATAATCGTGTTTGCTACGGTTGATTAATCCATGCCTAGGTTTCACATTGAAATATCGCGATGCACAAGATAAAACCTAAGTTTCTTTTTGGAAGGCTGTTTCAACAAGAATACCCGAATGGGGGTCAGAGTTTTTATGACCTTGGCTACCTAAAGTGTCTAGCCATGACCTCTTTTAGGCGCATGCTGCAGGATAATATATCGTCTTAAACAAGTGGGAGTATGTTAATATATGGTGTGTAAAGATGACATTACTACTGCATCATGACTGATTTCATAAAACACTTGAGGGTCACACCGATGAGCACAACTGAGCAGATGCAATTAAATGATCGAATAAATAATATTCGATATTGTTTATGATACGAAATAATCATTGAGATTAAGTTAATGGATGATTAATTATATCTCAAAGTACGGGGACTATAAGTGCAATATTGGATATTGTAGTGATTTAATTGTCATTGGATGATAATTAAATAATTAACTAGTCTTTTATTTATTATTGGATATTGAATAAAAGATTGATTTATTTGAATTAGTATTATCATCTATTATTAGATAATGTAAGGTCTACCTAACACAGATCTATCTAGACGCGGAACCGTCAACGAGTGCGGAATCCTCGTTAACGGGTAGACGGTAACAACAGTCACCAGGAACACGGAGACTATCAACGAGCTGTACGAACTACACAAGAACGCATCTACCAGAAGATTCTCTCCGAAACAACACTAACACTGATGATAAACTCGAAATCGCCTTTTGCTTAATCACTCTCGAACTCTGCAAAAAGTCTGATAATATTTCGAGTCTATCCCTAATTATAGAGGCTAATTCGAGTCTGACATGGGCCAAACTCGAATCCGGCCCAAGGCCCATTCGAGTTTGTCCTCACTGACATTCTCGAATCTGCCTCATCACACACATTCGAATCTGTCCAGGATTACATTCGAATCTGACATAGATTCGAATGTCAATCCTTATAGAATTCGAATCTGACTAACTTTTATTTGAAACTTATGTTATTAACTTATGCTTGAATTAATCTTTGAACTTTATGTTTGAACTTCTTGTAATATGTTACATCAAGTTCAAACACACAATCAATAACTGTCAAATATATATAAACATATATATCAAACACTCGTTAATTCCCAATACTTTGAATATTACTTAAACCAAAATGTTAGATCGCTTAGACTGCTATCGTCACACAGGGTGTACCAACAGACTCCCCCTTGACGATAGCTTCTAACTATTTACATCAAGTTTAAGTACTAGATCTATATATACTGATACCTGCATATAAGCCTGCATCTATACAAACCTTTACAACTTTCTGGAACTTCCTGCCTTCAGATCTCCAGCCTTCATGAAAGAAAATTGGCTGATCATGAAGCTTTTGCAGGTCATCCTTGGATAGGTTGATAAGGTGCAACGGATCGTATATCTTCAAAATGACCTTTTCGTCTTCATCCTCCATTACGGCCTCGGCTGTTTCATTATCGACGTACCACCATTTCATATTCTTCAAAACATTCTGTGGCATCGATTTCATAGGCACTCTTTTTAGGCATTTGACGGGCTTATAAACCATTCTGGCCCAAGGCCTTCCCGTATGTGGATCAATCCTTGATTAATCTTCCACTCTCTTTCCCGACCTTGGCTTGAGTCTTTCAAATTTTCCGGATCGGCCCTCCTTTCTGATAATCTTGGCTATAACCTCAGCATAAGGATCCTCACCGATATTGATTAACTCTTTCCATGCCAACTCCTTTACTTCTACCTTCGGCAATGTATTAAATACTTTGAGCGTCCGCCTAAGGTATTGAAGTCCATCTCTCCTTTTTAGTATGAATAGCTGTAGTTCTTTGACGAAGAACCAGCTTATAATACCTCCTGAGAGACTTTCTGCCCCATGAACTCTCTTCTTCTTCTTCATCTTCGGCTTTTCTTTCTTCTCTTCCTTCTTGAACCACAGATTCATTAAATCAGCCCTGGAAGGCTCCTTTTCTGCTTCTTCAAGTTCAGAGTCATCGACCGAGGCAATCTTGATCTCATCTATATCAATCACATTGTGATTATCTTGCACATATAACTCCGTGACAGGCTGTGAATTGATAATCACTTCGTTGACATTATCGTCCTCGTCTTCTATCACATCATCGTCAGATCTCCAATCAACAATTTCCTCTGGTACGAATTCCCCTTCCTCTAACTCTTCCATTTCATCCTCAAAATCAAATTCCATCAACTCTTCCTCAATGTCTTTTAGCGCATCTATCATATCGCTACCCAAAGCCCTTGAGGAACCAGCCTCTCCTCCTTCACCTTCCAACTGACTCGGCTCCCCCTGAGACTGAGCATCCTGAGCAGCAGAAAAATCTACTGGCTCAATCTGTCTTTGTGTGCTGGGATCATTGCCATTTCCATCTTCATTATTATCATCATTATCATCCCTGCGCACTTCTTGTTCACGGCACGATGTCTCCCCCTGAGCATTTATATTTTTCAGTAATTGCTCAATTAGGGAGCGCATCGACCTTATTTCAGCTGCTTGATCAGCGACAAAAGTTTTCAGCTCCAAGTTCTCTTCCTGTACTTTGTCCACTATCTTTTTCAGATCGGCATTCTCGTTATCCAGATTTGCATTGTGCTTCTGAATCTCACCGATTGCCGTTGTTAGGCCTAAGATCTGGATCTGTTGGAAGTCAACTCGATCTTTTAGCTGCAAAAACCTTTGATTTTCTGTGTATGTGGATGAGGTGGATGGGATGGATTGAATTGGATTTGGAATGATCTGTGACGGTTCAGCATGTGGTGGTGATGGTGGTATGGTGGATTGAGTAGGTGGAGGTTGGACTGTTTCAGGCTGTGCTACTGAAGCGGAAGTAGCTCCTTGCATAAAGCGATGACGCTTAGCCCTTTGCCTCGTCACTAATGGTGCAACCTCTTCTTCTTCGAAATCAGAGTCATCAGACTCTCTTGATACTCTCCTCCTTGAAGCTTATTCATTCACTACTAAGCTTATTCATTCACTACTGTTGGTTCGGCTATAACCGTCTCTGGAGCTTCAACCTCTATTTCCTCCATATCGTCCGACTCAGTTGCTGACGATGACACATCATTACCGGTCTGCTCAGGTTGGTATTCCTCAACTTGCCTAAAAACATCTTCTTCTCCTTCCGGAGGCTCTAGTAATTGATCAACCAGCTCAGCAGTTATTTCTTCATTTGCATGAGACCCAGAAGCCCAGATTTCTTCCAAAGTTCGGGCTATCTGCTCGGATTCTGGTGCGACACTTGAAGGCCCTGCTTCTTGTACCTCTGGCTGTTGACTTGTAGAAGGCGTAGTTGCCTGAGTTTGACTCACGGATGTTCTTTGTCGTCTCCTTTGCTGAGCGCGTGGTTGTTGTTGGCGTGGTTGTTGTTGTCGTTGTTGTGGCTGTTGAAGCTGAACTTCTACTTCACCTGCCCAGTTGGCATTATCTGGTGCCACAAAGTTCCTGTCTATAACTGCTCCAAACAACGGTCACTCGACCGTAACTGCCAACCTTCCTCTGTGCGCAGAACAGTCAGCAAAAATCCTTTTATCCATGACCGCCACACTTTGAATCTCATTTAGCTGCGGCAAATTTGGCAAAAAGTGTCGGATGACCATCATTATAAAACGAGGATACAAAAGAAATCTTTGCTGCTCTGGAGCCGTTATTTGATGAACGAACTCCGAGAAGAACATCTTCGAAAAGCTGAATTTCTGATTTTAAACCAATGCAATTATCCAAGATTGGATCTTTGATACGATATAATCAAATCCTGCTTTCTTGGCCGCGAAGCACACCATGAATACGTGTGCCAAAAATCTCCACTGCCAAATAAGCCCGCTCTTCATGTAAGATGTCTTCGTAACATCTAAACTATATCCCATTCTCAGAAAAGCAGCTTGCCTAATACTTAAGGGAAAGTCAATAGGCCCATTTTCTTCTTCTTGAGAACCCAGCTGCAGAACCTGACGCAGCATATCAGCAGAAAAGACTAGCGGCTGTCCAGCTCTTCTAGTCCTTAGAACTGTCGGGGTGACAGTGCAATCAACTTGCAAATGCTCGTAAAACTGCCGTACATATGGAATAACAATCTGAATGTTATGAGACAAAGCAAATGCAATCCTAGACTCTACTAAGAAATCCAGCATCTGACGAAAACCCTGCGCCTCAGGGATATAATGGTCGGGGGGAATGACCATATTATGCTTCGGCACGAAAACTCTATCAGCCATATCTGCACAACAGATAAATTATCAGAATTATTAAAAATCAATAAACTTGCTTAAATTCAAATTTGATTTATTTTGAACTTGTTTAAGTACAAAATCCAACACAAATGAATTTCTACAGGTTTAATTAAATTTAAATTGAATGATTCAAATAAAATGACAGATTCGAATAAACAGATTCGAAGAAACTCCTTTTCGAGTTTGATGACACATTCGAATGTAATGACATTCTCGAGTTTACTGACAAACTCGAGACTTGTCATGAACAGATTCGAACCCGTCGGCCCAAATCATCACCAAAACTCATGATTTTAACCTTTTTGGACTCAGAAAATTACATTCATTACCCCTACTAGGTACTAATCACAGATATATGCATTTAATTTGACTATTTACAGGTCCAAACTTTGTAATTTTGAAACACACGATTTCGACCTATAAACTTTAAAATATCGGTGATTTTTGGCTTAAAAGGTGTATAAAACTACATGAATCTTGTACAACCCAGTTGATTATACCTAGATGTAGCAGTAGAATCGAACACTTAAGCAAGAAACTCGACAAATTGTCGTTTTTGTGGAAAACGGTAGACTCGAGAGAAATAGATTCGAGATCGCCAGATAGATTCGAGGAACAGATTCGAAAACAGATAAGAGTAATGACAATTACTGTTAACCTATTTATAACACCTACCTTCGAATCTATGGCCAATGTCGAATCTACTGACAGATTCGAGACCACCCAATTTTGAGTTTAAACTAAACTCGAAATTACCCAAAACACTTAGAAAATTTTGAAATAAATTCAACTTTTTCAACTTTTTCAATTTTATTGTGTAACATGATAAACTATGCCAAATCTTTTACCCTAAGCACAAGATTTTTCACGCACTGTTTATTTTATCCAACTATGAATGCACCTTCAGTAATTTTTGACCATTTTCCTAAGTAGAAAAAATAAATAAAAATAAAATAAAATTAAATTAAATTAAATTAAAAATAAATAAAAGTAAAAATAAAATTTTTAAAATGTTGACCAAAAATTTAACTTAGACTTAAACTGCATTTATTCCAACTTACAGCCTATGCTAAACGCTAAACAAAATATTTTTGATGAGTATAGTCAAAGAAAGGTTCAATCAGATAGCAGTGTCAGATACTCACTTTCAGTACTTAAACTTTCACACTTAGGAATTTTTGATTCCTTTGATTGTTTGTCGTGAAATACCCATTTAGCCGATTGTTGGTATTTGCCCCTTTAAACATGCTACATTTTGGAATATCCCTTGGCATTTTTATTTTTCATGAAATTATCTTACGTGACTCAGACATAGACATACTTTTATGATCAAGGCATACAGACTAAGATTCTAACTTGTTGGTATTTGCAAACTTTCTTTAAAAGACAAACATCGGACACAGGTCTGTATTTGCATACAACAAAGTGTCTTAGTTTGACTTAAGATTTATTCTTAAAGCTAGCAAGACAGCGGTGACAGGTCCGTACCGACGTACAACAAAGCGACTTATCTTGCTAACCCGAATCAAAACAGAGGCAACAGGTCTGTACTTACGTACAACAGAGTTACCTGTTTTTGACTCTCAAGTTTGTATGATTTTTCTATTCTTTCCATTTTAAGATGTATTTGATGTTGCTATACATCCCCAGAAAGTTTGCATACCTCATTTAGACTCAAAGTGTGTATGTCTTGTACATAAAAATTAAGACCGATTGGTCATACATCTAAGTTAGCGACACGTTTGACTTTTTCTTGAATATTTTATTAGCCTTGAGATTCCCTATATTTATAATTCCTACCAACACATCAAACTAAAATAAAGTATAACACTTAGAATTTAGGTGCATTATGTGTGAAAGCCTAAACACTTAGAGTTTGTAACGACTGTGCTAATTTTCGTCACTTTGAACCTATGTATCTAAGACTTAACTCTTTTTCTGATATTCTCTTTTTTTGTATTTTTATGATTTTCTCTCTTTTATCTTTTGTTTTTCATAAGAAATAGCAATAAAAGAAGATAACCTACTAACTTACTAAAAATAGAAACTATCCTAAATTAGCAGACTTACCATAAAAAGAAAGAAATACTACATCTATTAAAAGAAACAAACTACCACTAAGGTCAAATTACTCTGGGTTGCGCATTCCATTTAGTTGAATTAAATATTCAAACCGTGACTTATCAAATGCTTTGGTAAACAAATCAGCATTATTATCGTCCGTTGCCACTTTTACCAATTTGATTAAGTTCTTTTCAGCACAATCACGAATAAAATGATGCCTTATGTCTATGTGCTTTGTTTTACTGTGTTTAACTGGATTATTAGTTATTGAGATAGTAGACTGGTTATCTATCCTAATAGGAGTTTGAGTGTAAGCCAAACCGTAATCCCGCAATTGTTGTTGTATCCACAGAACCTGTGAGCAGCAACTACCAGCAGCAACATACTCGGCCTCGCACGTTGACACGGCTACCGACGTCTGTTTCGTGCATTGCCAGGATACCAATCTCCCTCCTAGTAATTGACAACCTCCAGTTGTTGATTTGCGCGTCAAGCTGCATCCTCCGTAGTCAGAATCCGTGAACGCCTCCAACTCTAGATCTCCCTCCGCGTGATACCAAAGTCCCAGCTTCGGTTTCGACTTGAGGTATCGTAGAATCCGCTTCACAGCTTTCATGTGCATCTCCTTCGGATTAGCTTGAAACCTAGCACAAATACACACAGCAAACATGATGTCAGGTCTTGAAGCAGTTAAATACATAAGTGATCCAATCATGGCCCGATATAACGTCGGATCCACATCGGCATCACTATCAGTACCCGGTCCGAGATTGTGATTCACTTGAATCGGCGTGCTGAAATGTGCAGTCAGTTTTGTTCCTTCCATCCCGAAACGTTCCAATATGTCATAGACATACTTCGTCTGATGGATAAACATCCCTTCCTTCTTCTGGTCAACTTGTAACCCCAAAAAGAAAGTTAACTCTCCCATTGCACTCATCTCGAATTTCGACTTCATCACCTTCTCGAAATCTTTGCACATTTGTTCGTCTGATGATCCAAAAATGATATCATCGACGTACACTTGTACCATGATGAAGTGTTCTCCCTTCTTCTTAACGAATAGAGTACTATCTATCCTACCCCTTTCAAACCCGTTTTCTAATAAATGGTTGGATAGAGTCTCATACCACGCCCTTGGTGCTTGATGCAATCCATATAGAGCCTTATCTAAACGATATACTCTTTCTGGATATTTTGGATCTGTAAATCCGGGCGGTTGTTCTACATACACCAGCTCCTTCACTTTCCCATATAGGAAAGCACTCTTCACATCTAGTTGATATACCTTAAATCCCTTGAAGGAGGCAAAAGGTAGAAACAACCTAATGGCTTCCAGCCTTGCTACTGGTGCAAACACCTCATTGTAATCGATTCCCTCCTCTTGGTTGAAAACCTTTACAACTAACCTAGCCTTGTTGCGCGTGACTATACCCCGATCGTCTCTTTTGCACTTAAAAACCCATTTGGTTCCTATGGCAACTTCCCCTCGAGGTAATGGAACTAACTCCCACACTTCTAGTTTCCTAAACTGCGAGACTTCTTCCTGCATCGCTTCAACCCAGGAGTTATCCTTAAGTGCCATTTGCACATTCTTAGGCTCTACTTGCGATATGAAACACGAATAGAGACAGGTATGATATGCCTCGGAGTCGTTTAACATCGACAACAACACTGTGTTGTTATTTAAACTACTCCTAGTCCTCACACCCTCATTAGGATTTCCTATGATGCTTTCTATAGGATGGTTCTTGTTGATCCTAGAGGTCTCTATCTCGTCAACTCTTTGATTATCTCCTAAGTTAGATCCTATTTCACCTAATGGGGGAACTTCCTCAGATTCTACATTTTCCTCCTCGTGGACATTTTCCTCAGAGTTGGAATTTGTTGCCTGAGTCTGGTTCTCAGTTGTAGGTGCTTCTGGATCAGCGACTTCTGGAGATCCATCTTCAGTCGTAGTAGGCTCAGATTTGGATTGAAATGTAGTCCTCGGAAAGGTATGACCATCATCATTCAGATGCAATGTCGCCATGTCCTTTTCGATTGTACCTGCATTTTCATCCAAAGGAATGTTAAATGACTCAAATAATTTATCATAGTCAAATATCTATTCCGGACCTGTTTGGGGTTCATGTGTATAACTTGTGACTTCAATGTTATACACAATTTCCACTGTACCATTTGTTTTGTTAAAAACCCGTTTGTTTGGTGAGTTCGGCACATAACCTAGGAAGTATCCTTCGTCAGGCTTTTCACCGAACTTCGGTTGATGTTTTGTACGCAATAAAGTGCATGGTACCCCAAACGGTTCGAAGCCAGTTAATTAGGTGGCCGGTTATTCAAAATTTCATAACAGGTTTTGTTCAAAGATTTGACAGTTAGGACCCGGTTTAAAATGTGACATGCGGTATTCACTGCCTCCCCCCAAAACATGGTAGGAAGCTTTGAATCCGACAATATAGTCCTAGCTACCTCAATCAGTGTCCTGTTTTTACGTTCAGCCACCCCATTTTGTTGAGGCTCATATGGTGCACTAAATTGATGCACTATGCCCTTTGATAGGCAATATACACCAATTACAGTGTTTTTGAACTCAGTTCCATTATCACTACGAAGCCTTTTAACCCGTGTTCCGTAGGAATTCTCCACTTGGTCTAAGAACCCGATGAGCTTGGAAGTCGTCTCGTCCTTTGTACCTAGAAAGAAAACCCAAGAAAATCGTGAGTAATCGTCAGTGATAACCAAACAATACCAGCTACCTCCTATACTCCTTTTGTTGATTGGTCCGAAAAGGTCCATGTGCAACAAATCGAATGTTGAGGTTATGGAGTTCTGCGTCTTGGACTTGTGTGTCTTCTTATGTTGTTTGCCCTTCTTACATGGTAGACACTTGTCCTCGAACTGAAAACTCTTCATAGGCACACCTTGCACCAATCCATTTTTCGTTATGTAGTTCATTTTTCTTAGGTGCAAGTGAGCCATGCGTCTGTGCCAAAACACAGATTCCGTCTCCGAAGCTTTGGATAACAAACAAATTGGCCCCATCGAAGTCTCCGGCTTGTTCATATCAAGCATGTACAAGTCATTCTTCCTTGGTGCCCGCATCAATACCCATTCTTCAGGAATCTTGAATCCCGGTTTTAGCACTAACTGTCAGGATCTAAAACTAATTAACCAAGACTAACTGATTTGAATTTATCAGAGTATAAATCAATAATCTTGTTTGAATCAAAGTTTAATTAAGAAGTTTGCGGAATAACACTTAATTATTTTAACAAAAACATTCAGAACAAATAATAAATAAACACAATAAATAATCAAAACTGCTTGTATTGCTGATTTCAATGATTACAATCACCTCTAATCTGTTTGATTAGACGAAGAACACAAACTGTTCTTAGGGTTTTATAACCTTAGAGGCTTATGAAAACTCAAACAAAAAGCAATTACAGACTCAAATATGCAAAAAAAACTCCTATACAATAGAAAGACCTATTCTATGTATTTATATTGCTTCTTGATTTGTTTCCTTGAAGGACTGTGACTTCTCTGCTAGTAGATATGCTGGAATCTTCATGTAGATATCTTTTCCTGAAAATCAGCACTTTCTGTTTATGAAACTGTTGAGCAGCTTGAATCACTTGACAGCTTGAACTAACAGCTTGAATTGATTTATTCTGGCCGCTTGAACTTTTATACTGGCAGCTCGAGATTCTTTAACTAACAGCATGAACTTTGTATTTACATATAAACTCTACTAACAGTTTGAGAAGTCTAATTAACAGCTTGAACCTACTTAGACTATTTCCCAACAATCTCCCCCTAACTTAAATTCTTTGTACAAGACTTTAAGTTCTATACAAATAAGGAAATGAATAAGTACTCTGTTATTTACAAACCAAGGCTTTCAAAAACTTACTACTGTGCAAGTTTCTGATTTACAGCCTTTAAAAAATCTCTCTTCATCTCTTCTCTATCACAAGATATCCTAACTGTTTTCATCTGGAGTAGCATATCCTTTGGTAGATCATAGAATTCAAGATTGAAGAACATACCAGATCCATCTGAAAATTTGATTCTGTAAGTCCTTGATTTGACAAACAGATCAACTTGCTTGATCTTCTTTCCCTTCTTGATGGCATCCTCTATTTCTTTCCTTACAGACTCAGGGTCAACAATTGACTTCAGATCTTTGATGACTTGCTTCACTTGTGGTAGAGCAGATCTTACTTGTGTCACAGACCCAATATTATGCATCCTGGTAAGCTCATCTCTGGTCAACTTTTGAACCATGTGCCAAAATGTGTCATACTCTTCTTCTGGACCAGATTCCCTTCTCACCACAAACGTAAATCTTAAGTCAATATTGTCCAGTGGCTTAGCATACTAGTAATTGATAAGAGGCTTTGTAAAGTCATGCTGATCTAGCAACTTCTCTATCTCCAGGGCCTTTTGCAGTTGTTGCTCAAACAACACCTTTTTGACTTGATCCAGCTTTGCTTGTGGTAATGACTCAGATGCAGGATTAGAAGCAACAGCTTGATCAGAAGAAGCAGGGGCACTGGCAGCAGTTTGAACATGACTTGTATCGGTTTGAACTGCTTCTTGAGGTGTTGGGACTTCTTGGGAGACTTTTGATTTCTTTCTTTTGTCCATTTCTTTGTCATGAATATCCTGCAGTCTTTCTGTGCTCATGGACTGAGCCATCTTCTTTGGAATACCAGCTGCAAAGGCAAAATTTATTAGAAATCTTCTATGCTCAGCCTTAGAGTGCCCTGTTGGCAGCTTCCTCTTCTTTTCTCCTTTTTTAACCACAAACCCCTTTAGGTAATCACCTAAGGTTTCATCATCGTCCATTGGCGGTTGGGTCTGCTGGTCTAATTCTTGATCCTGTTCTTCTGCTAGCTTTTTGGCAATTTCAGCATCAAAGGCAATCTGGGCTTCTCTGGAAGAAAATTTGTGCTTTGGAGACTCAATGAGAATGCCCTTGCCCTTGTCTTTTATAGCAGAGGTTGTAGCTTAGACTGTACTGATTGGAGCTTGAACACCTTCCCTTATAACAACTCCAGTTGCTTTTGAAGCAGCAACTTGAGGTTCTAGGCTAACAGCTGGAGAAGCTGTTGGGACTGTTAGCCTAGATGGTGGAACTGTTGAGGCTGCTTGGACTGATGCTGTTGGAGCTGCTTGGACTGATTCAGGAACCTCCTGATTCTCCCCCTTTTTGGAAGCATTGGTTTGGTCAGGAGGACCTACAACCTTTGCCCCTTGGGTTTGAATCAAATGCTCTAATTGAATGATCTTATTTCCACAGAGGGTAAACCCTTTATGGAGATAATCCATTCGCTGATTTTGAGCCACTTCTGCTTGCTTTAGGGCTATAATTTGTGCACCATGTGCAGCAATGATGGACTTTTGGTATTCCAACATAGCTACAACAGGTTTCATCTTAGGATCCGTCAAAAGCATGAGTTGCAGACTAGCCTCAAGATCAGAAAACACCTGTGGTGCTTGTGATCTATCACTGGCATGAATACCAGAAGTAGAAACATCTGGGCCCCTCTGTTCTTGGTTCTGGGGACTTCCAGCTTGTGTTTGCACACTTGCTGTTGCCATGGGCGTGGTCTTACTGATGTTGGCCCTGTCATGTGCCTCTTGTGCAGAGACAGCAGTAGTGCCAGCCACAGAACCCATATGAACAGTCTCTGGTAAGATGTTCACCTCCTGAGTGAGGATGGGAGTGTCCTCAATGTGTTCCCTTTGGATATTCTGTGCAGAAGTGTCCTCCTGCACAGGGCTATATGGCTCTTGTCTGAGGACTGAGGAAGAAGGAGCCCCTGGTCCTCTTTTCCTTTTATATAGAAATTTTAGTGGGGCTGTTGGCTGTACAATAGGATCAAAAGGAATTTGTGTATCATGAGGAGTGGGTTGGGGTCCTGGGGGTGAAGCAGTAATGATAGGCTGAGCCTGCTCAGGACCCTCTCCTCTGTTTCTTGGGATGATGTTCATCATTGTAGAAGGCAATGGAACATCTACACTCAAAAAATTGGCACTTTGTTTTAAAATCCTTTTGATAGAAGATAGTGAGTGCCTATGGGAAATATGTATCCTCTTATGTAAATGAGAAGTGGTGCAGGTGTGTGCAATGATTTCTGCCAAAAATCTAGGATACATTAAAAACTTCCCATTCTTTAGGGAATGATGCCTTAACATCCCCTGAAAAATCATATTTGAAAAATTGAACCGTTGGCCCGTTGAAAAGCACACTAAGGCAGTGGCAATATTAGAAGAAAATTCTGACCAACCAGTTCTTTTGGGGCTCATACACTGCTGAATGATGTGCACAAGGTATTTCCATTTAGGAGAAAAATGTGCTTTCAAGAAAGTAAATGAATCAGCAGGACCCCTATATCCAATATTGTAAAGACCAGTATGTAAAGCGTTAAGGGTTAGGTCTGTTATACCTGTGGCATCTTGAAGATGCAAATGGTGTCGAATGGATTCCTCAGTGATGGTGATGGGAGTGCCATCAATTTTGGATAGTATAGAAGGAATTCCATTGATGGTTTGGACGGAGGCACGGTTCCAGAACGGTTCGATATGAGAGATGTATATGGTGGGATTGATATTGAGGGCATGGTGGATATGGGAGTGACTTAGGAAATCCATCATGTCATGAAACGGCTGAAGCTCAGAGTGCTTCAGAGAGTATGGTAGGCAGTTGTGTTCTTTGACAAACTCCACTGAAGATTGAACGAAGGTTTTAGGGTTGCAAAGAGGAGTGTGTGAATCGTTCAGAGAGAAAAGAACGGTCGTGGAAGGAAATTTTGTAACTGGTAGTTACAACTGAACGAAACTGGAACTTTAAAGGTTTTGAAAAAGGTTGGGTCCCGCGCACACACATTTAAGAAATTACCTAAATACCCTGCACACTTTGACAGATCAAGTGAATAACTAACAGTCCGAGAAAATGAACTAGCAGCTTGAGAAAATACTCAACCTGTTAGTTGAAACTTATGCATCTTTCAATGAAACTGTGACTCCCCCTTAAATAAGCATATGAATTAGATAATAATGAAAACAAATTAATCCATGTTTACCATACCAATATTTGATACTAGGAAAGTGAACCTTCCTACATCAAAAGGTTTTGTGAATAAATCAGCTAACTGATCATCAGTATGTATTTTGGTAACTTGGATTAATTTCTTCTCATTACAATCCCTTATAAAGTGAAATCTGATGTCTATATGATTAGTTTTGGGAATTTCACTGGGTTTTGAACAATGCTGATTGCACTTGAATTGTCAATGTAAATAGGAGTGGATAAGAAGTTCATACCATAGTCTCTCAATTGATTTTGAATCCACATTACCTGGGAGCAGCAGCTTGCAGCTGCTACATATTCTGCTTCAGTGGATGAGGTGGAAACAGTTGTCTGCTTTTTGCATTGCCAAGAGATCAGTCTTGCTCCTAAGTATTGACATCCACCAGTTGTGGATTTTCTGTCAATGTTGCATCCACCATATTCACTGTCAGAATAGGCTGTTAGTTCAAGGGGAGATTCTTTAGGATACCATAGGCCTAAATGTGGTTGGCCTTTGAGATATCAAAAGATTCTCTTAACAGCAACCAAGTGAGAATCCTTTGGAGAGCATTGAAATCTAGCACACACACAGACAGCAAACATTATGTCAGGTCTAGAAGATGTTAGATACATAAGAGATCCTATAAGAGATCTGTATAAATGAATGTCCACATCTATGCCATCTTTGTCTGTATGGAGCTGCTTGTGAGGATCCATTGGAGGGCTTGCAACCTTTGTGTCTTGATACCCAAACTTTTCCAGTATGTCTTTCACATACTTTGATTGACTTATGAAAAGACCAGTGGGCTTCTGCTTGACTTGCAATCCTAGAAAGAAAGTGAGTTCTCCCATTGAACTCATTTGGAACTTTTTGTGCATTAAAGCTTCAAACTCTTTGCACAGACAATCATTTGTTGAGCCAAAGATGATGTCATCAACATAGATTTGGACAAGCAGAATCTCAGCTTTGATGGACTTGGTAAAAAGAGTTTTGTCCAGAGTGCCTCTCTTGAACCCATTCTGTAGAAGGTATGATGACAGAGTGTCATACCATGCTCTGGGGGCTTGATGGAGACCATAGAGAGCCTTCTCTAACTTGTAGACCCTGTCTGGATACTTGTAGTCCTCAAATCCAGGAGGTTGACACACATAGACCTCTTTTTCAATTGTCCCATATAGAAAGGCAGACTTCACATCCATTTGATACACATTAAAACCTTTGAAGCTTGCATAGGCCAAGAATAGTCTGACGGCGTCAATTCTTGCCACTGGGACAAATACATCATCATAATCTATGCCCTCTTCTTGAGTGTACCCTTGTGCTACTAGCCTTGCTTTATTCTTGATGACTATCCCTCTCTCATCTTTCTTGTTTCTGAACACCCATCTTGTTCCAATTGCTTTCTTTCCTTTAGGAAGATCAACCAGAGTCCATACATTTTGAATCTTGAACTGTAGAAGCTCTTCTTGCATTTCCTCAACCAGGATGAATCTTTCAATGCTTCTGATGCCTTTTTAGGTTCTAGTTGAGACATGAAGCAGGCATGTTCAAAAGCAGCTAGACTGAATTCAGGAACTGCTTGTTCAGCAGCAGCAGTATCATTGTGAACCATTTTCCTTGTTTGTACAGGAGTGCTTGAATCACCCAGTATTTGATTGAGAGAATGATACTTGTGAACTCTGAGTGTAGGCTCTCTCTCTGTCTGAAAAGAGGTTCCAAGATTTGTATCATCTCCATCAGGACCAGTGGATGGTTCAGCTTCTGGAACAGCTTGACTTGAATCTGGGACTGTTTCCCTTTGTGTTGGAGCTGTTCTCTCAGGACTTGGGAGTGGAACTTCAGTGTCTGGATTTGTATCATGTCGAGCATTTAGAACCCCTGGAGGGTCACATGACAGAAGTGGTATAGTGATGTAGTCATCCCAATTGGTTGGATCTGCAGCAGTTTGAAACATTGTGCCAACAGCTTGAGAAATTGTATTAGCAGCATGAGAATTTGTGTTGACAGCTTCAAATCTGTTTGCATCAGTTTCTGCAGTATACTCAACAAAGCTCAGAGAATTTGTTAGTGAATCTAAATCAAACAGCCAATCAGGACCAGTGCCTTTGACATTTGCAGTATTTTCATTAAATTCAACATTGGCACTTTCTTCAATGGTTTTAGACACACTGTTATATACTCTATAGGCTTTTCTTTGACTTTAGTATCCTACAAAAAATCCTTCTTCAGCCTTACTTTCAAACTTCCCTAAGTGAGTCTTAGTGTGAAGAATAGTACATGGACATCCAAAAGGCTTGAACAAAGCTATTAGGGGACTTCTGTTATGGAATAACTCATAAGGAGTTTTCCCTTGTTAGTGAACAACCTGAACCCTATTCAGAACATAACAGGCTGTATTAACAGCTTCTGCCCAGAAAGTCATTGGCAGGTTAGAATCAGCTAACATTGTTCTAGCAGCCTCAATTAATGTTCTGTTCTTTCTTTCAGCTACACCATTTTGCTGTGGTGTTCTTGGTGCACTGTATTGTCTAGCAATACCTTTGGACTCACAGAAACTGTTTAGAATATGATTTTTAAATTCAGTTCCATTGTCTGATCTTATCACCTTAACTTTTGAGTTGGATTGGTTTTCTATCTTAAGAATAAATGACTTAACTAGCTCAGGAGTTTCATCTTTAGTCCTAAGAAAGTAAACCCAAGTAAATCTGGTGAAATCATCAACAATAACTAAACAGTAAGCCCTTTTATTCAATCTCAAAACAGATGTTGGACCAAATAGATCCATATGAATCAGCTGAAGAGTAGATGAGATTGAATTTACTTCTTTGGCCTTATGAGAAGTTTTGTGTTGCTTGCCTTTAAGACATGCTACACAATGATCATCACATATGAACTCCTTTTGTGGTAAGCCTCTTACCAGATTCTTTTTGACTAAAACATTCCTGGACTTGAAGTTCATGTGACACATCCTTCTATGCCAAAGAGCAGACTCATTGGATGATGCTTTGGATATCAAACAGCTTAAAGTATTGGAGTTGGATAAAAGATCTGTGTCCAAACAATAGACATTGTCCTTTCTTGGTGTTCTCAGTAAAACAAGATTTTCAGGAATTTTGAAATCTTTTGAAAGGACAATGCACTCAGAATCTGTTAACAAAACAATGTTTTGTTTGTCACAAATTTGAGAGACACTTAATAAATTATACTTAAGCTGTTCAACATACAAAACATCATGAAAGATCATGTTGCCTGCATTAACAATACCTTTACCTGTAACCTTACCTCCTTTTGAGTTGCCTCCAAATGCAACAAAACCTCCATCAAAGCCTTTGAAATTTGACAAGCACTCAGAATTGCCTGTCATGTGCCTAGAGCATCCACTGTCCAAATGCCATATTGTTTTATGAGGTGACCTGTGGTTGCCTTGCACAAATAAAAGCTTAATCAGTAGTGGAGTAAACCCAAACCAAATTGGTTTTGGGTTGGCCTTGTACATTGACATAACTAAACACTGTTTTTGACTTCTTATATTTAGTGAGATCTACTGATGGAGTCTTTGGAAAGTATTTAGTGATTATATGAGGTATCCAGGTATTCTGATCATCTTTTCTTCTAACAGTCTCAGATGATTCACTAGCAGTTCCAGATTGATGCATAGCAGTCTGATGTGTGTTTGTAGTGCTAACAGCTTCAGGATTTGCACTAACAGCTTCAGAATTTGGCTTAGCAGTCTGATCTTTTGCATCAGCAGTTTGATCTGAAAATTTGTCCTTGACACACCATATTTGTTTAAAACTTAATTTAGGCTTTGCCAAAACTTGTTTTTGGTGTGTGGATTGTTTTTTATTAACTTTTGAAAGCATGTGATCAACTGTTTTATTTGAAACTGGTGTGGAAGATTTGACCTTTGAAGTTTTTACATGAGTAGGACTTGACTTTTTATGAATCACAGTCTGTTTTGCAACAGCTGGTTTATAAAAACAGTCCTTGGCCAAGTGATTCTTCCTTCCACAGTGAAAACACCTTTTGACTGTTTGAATTGGAGAACCAGATTTATTTGACAATTTCTGATTCTTGTTCCTCTGATTTCCCCTTACCTGCTGTTGTTTGGGAAACTTTTGAACACCATGCTTTTGACATGTGCAGACTGGAACATTTTTACCCCTTTTATTATTCTTTGAAGAAGATGCAGTGTTACAGTTAGAATGTACTAAAACTTGTGGAGCAGCATTGCATACACTCATCTTCTCTTTTCCTTTCTTACTGGGGGCTTGGATCTCTATAGGTGCACTCATTGTTTTGTGGTCTTTCTCAACTGCTAGACACTCACAGTCTCTATCTTGAATCTGATTTTCTTTTGATTCAGGACTGTTATCAAGGATAGGATCTACAATAGTCATAGACTCATCTAGTGGTTCATTTACAAGTCTATCAGCAACCTCACTCATTGGATGAATGTATTTGTTGTTGTATGGAGGTGGAGTAGCCCTATAGCCTATTCCTTCTTTGGGATTAACCTGAGATTTTACCCTGTCTTTAAATTGGACTTCCATTAGGTGTTCCAGCTTTTGATTAGCCAACTTGAAGTTACCTAGATCTATATTGACAAATTCTAGTTTCTTATTAGCCTCTAACACCTTTTGTTCAGTCTCTTCTACCTTTTTATTTAGGGATTCTATTTTCTTATTTAGCTCCTTTTTCTCCCACTCATGATATGTTCTATCATGTCCCATTTGAATCTCATTGTCCTTATAGTCATTGATCTGTTTTTCAAGATCTTCTATGGCTTGCATGTATTCATATCTCCTTTCTTCCATCTTAGCTAGAGTTTTGCACATGCTCTCATTATGGTCTCTGTACTTTTTAACCATATTTTTGCATGATTGAGAGCAGAGTTTAGAATTTACCTCAGCTGGTAGTTCAGTGGAGGAGACAATTGATGTTTCTGCCATCAGAGCTTGATTTTGAAATTCTTCCTCTGTCTGATCACTCCAATCAAACACATTGTCTTCTTGGGAGATAAGTGCTGTTGATAATGATGTCTGATTAGGCTGTGAAGTCCTTGATGACTGTTGACCTTGAGATCTACATTCTCTGGCAAAGTGACCAAGTTTATGACACTTGTAACACTCAACTTTTGTCTTATCAAAGGCTGGTTTGCCTTCTGTTTTGGCTTGAAAGTTGGTCCTTCCAGTTCTTTTAAGAAACCTTTTGGCCCTCATGGTCAGCATTGCATGTTGCCACTTTAAATCCATCTCTTCAAGATCATCTGGATGAATTTGTTCTAAATCTTCAGCATTTAAAGCAAACAGTCCATCATTGACAACAAAAGCCTCATAGTGAGTTTCAGTAGAGTTGCCATCACCACCTGAAAAGGAATCATTGCTATCAGATTTTTCAGAAGACAGAAGAGCAGTATTGTGATTGTAAGAAAAGGATTTCTTTTTTGTATCAATCTCAGTCTCAAACACTCTCAGACTGTTGTACAGATCATCCAGTTCTATCTCATCAAGAGTGTCTTTTGTTCTCCATTGTGCTGCATAAACTGTCCATTCTTCTCAAAGAGATCTGAGAAACTTTCTGTTGACTTCATCTTGATCCAGACTGACTTTTGCACTTTCCAATTCACTTATCAGTTTGTTGAACCTGTCAAAAATTTGAGTAAGGTTTTCATTCTTGCCACCAGAAAAGTTCTCATACTGCTGTTTCAAAAGATCCTTTTGATTTCTCTTGGTACTGGCATTACCAGCAAATCTTTTCTCTAAAGCATTCCAAAGAGAATGAGCAGTATAAAACTTTTTGAACTGATGTTGATAAGCATTAGGAATGGCTATTTGTAGAAGTGTAAGAGCTTTTACTTCATTCATTCTAGCCTTTCTTTCAAGTTCCATTTTTGGAGGAGTTTTAACTTGTTTTCCCTCATCATCAAGTTCTGGATCAACTACAGGAGGAAATTCAACAGCTTCCCATATGTCATAATCAATGAATTGAATATGCTGTTGAATCCTGAGTTTCCACATCTCAAACTCAGTGGGCTTGAGCATAGGCACTTTGAGTCCTTGCCCAGATCCACTGCTGCTATTTTCAAATTCCATTGCAAAAGATTAAAAATTTAAAAGAAAGTTTTCGAATTTGAAAAACAAAGAACGACCTGTGGCTCAGATACCACTTGTCAGGATCTAAAACTAATTAACCAAGACTAACTGATTTGAATTTATCATAGTATAAATCAATAATCCTGCTTTGAATCAAAGTTTAATTAAGAAGTTTGCGGAATAACACTTAATTATTTTAACAAAAACTTTCAGAACAAATAATAAATAAACACAATAAATAATCAAAACTGCTTGTATTGCTGATTTCAATGATTACAATCACCTCTAATCTGTTTGATTAGACGAAAAACACAAACTATTCTTAGGGTTTTACAACCTTATAGGCTTATGAAAACTCAAACAAAAAGCAATTACAGACTCAAATATGCAAAAAAAAAACTCCTATACAATAGAAAGACCTATTCTATGTATTTATATTGCTTCTTGATTTGTTTCCTTGAAGGACTGTGACTTCTCTGATAGTAGATATGCTGGAATCTTCGTGTAGATATCTTTTCCTGAAAATCAGCACTTTCTGTTTATGAAACTGTTGAGCAGCTTGAATCACTTGACAACTTGAACTAACAGCTTGAGTTGATTTATTCTGGCAGCTTGAACTTTTATACTGGCAGCTCGAGATTCTTCAACTAACAGCATGAACTTTGTATTTACATATAAACTCTACTAACAGTTTGAGAAGTCTAACGAACAGCTTGAACCTACTTAGACTATTTCCCAACACTAACGCTTCAGTGTCAGTGAACAACACTGAATTCTTCTTGTCACAGATTTGAGATACACTAATGAGATTGTGAACCAGTTTATTAACGTGATAAACTTGGTCCAACTTGATTATCCCATTAGTGACCACTCCGGTACCCGTGATGTTTCCTCCCTTGTTTCCCGCGAATGATACAAATCCCCGATTCCCACCCTTGAAGTCTGTAAGGAGACTTCTTTCCCCTGTCATGTGCCTGGAGCAACCACTGTCGACGAACCATCTGTTGTTTGGACCTTTGGTAATCTCCTGCACATGAAAGAAAATAGGTTAGTTATCACGGGGAACCCAAGCCATAACTGACTTGGTTATACCATTCTCGTCCACATACTTAAACTCTTTCAAATACCCATCTCGCCTTTCAGGTGACTTGGGTCGTTCAACAGGAGTTTGTTGTGGTGCCGAGTGATGTAAATTCACTCTCTGCCTTTGAGTAGGCATTTGTTGTGGAGCTCTTGAATAATTCCTATTATATTGCATTTCAGATTGTGATCCCTGAGCTCTAACCGGTGTGTGATGTCTAATAGGAGTGTGTGACCTAACCGGAGTGTATGCTCTGCTAGGTGTTGTGCTCCTATATTGTTGTTGAGGTCCAGACCTAGATTGATTTACAACTCTATTCGGTGAACTAGTCCTAACCACTTCCTTTGGTCCAACCTTTACCGGTACTTGTTTCACAACTTGTTTTGGTGTAGCCTGCACTGTTTTCTCGGTACTCTGAGAACTACTAGTGCTTGCCACACTTGTTGAGGGCTTAACTGGTGTCGGCTTCCCCGTCTTAGCTGTAACTTCAGGTTTCCTAAGTGGACAGTTAGAAGCAACATGCCCCTTTTCATGACATCTAAAGCAGGACATCTTATCTATGGACTTCTTGTGTGATCCCTTAGACGTAGGTGTCTCACTAGTGTCTTGATCCTTTTGAACATCTACTGCGACTGGTTCATCGTCCTGATCATTAAAATCAATTTTATGTTTTCCTGCAGGTGTTTCACTGGAGGAAGACACAAATTTGACTTTCTTAACATTGACGGTTGTATCAGTCGCCTTAGGTGTATTTTCTATGACAGGCTCAGGTATCGGTGTAGGTATGTCCTCTAAGTCTACTGATTTATCAGATTTCTCCTGAGGTTGAGGCACGTAGTTTGCATTAAAAGGAGGAGGAATTTCATGAAATCCTAGACCTACAGGCTTTTTAGATTGGCGTTGAGCATCTAAAACTTTCCCTAGGTTCAGGCTTGAATTCCTAAACTCTTCTAGCTTACTATTAGCCTCAGCTACCTTTACCTTTGTTTCAGCTAGCTCTACTTCTTTTGTCTTAAGATCTTTAGTCAAAGCCTCTACATGCTCATACATCAGTTCTAATCTTACGCACTGTTCACTCAGCTTGTCCTTTAGAACTATGACATCTTGGGCATCAGCTTTAAGTTTGTCCTTAAGATCTTGCTTAATGTCGTTCAGGCTAGCGTTATCAGCTTTTAAAGATTCATTTTGAGCAGTTATGGTTTTATGTGATTCTAAGACTAGATTCAACCTATCATTAGAAGTAACACACAACACACATAATTCATGAAAAAGAGAGTAAGTCAGACTAACCTTTGTGTTATCAGATTCCACATTGGCCATTTGAGCGGCAAACTCCAGAAGCGTCTGATCATTCGTCTTCTCCACCCACTTCGGACTGCTGTCCCTTGTGGTCTGCTCTTCCCCTTCACATCCATTCCGTGACTTCAGCCATAAAAGCCCGAGCATTTGATTCCGGATGTGAGCTCCTGTCGTAAGTACCATCTAGCTGTCTGTCTGATGTGACATTCGATAATAGACCAGCTAGATTGGCTTGACCAGATGATGAACTCGGAAGGTATCGCTGTTGGGACTGATTCTGAAACTGTCCATGATGCTGATTCTGCACTTGGTACGTATCTACCTTCGGTCTCTGACATTCTCTGGCGAAGTGTCCCAGACCTTGACAATTATAGCACTTGACCTTGGACTTATCAAATCCAATTCCCTTATTGTTCATCGTCACATTCCTCCCAGTTCGTTTGATGAATCTTTTAACCCGTTGGGTTACCATGGCCAGTTGCCATTTTAGATCCATTTTCTCAAGATTGTCAGGGTCGACCTGATCATAGTCTTCATCCCATAGAGCAGGATTGTTTATTTTCCCCTGAACGCGGTTCCCGTACGCGGCCACAAATGAAGCAAGCAAGTTCAAATGTTCTTCTGCTGATTTAGCGCTCATGGGCATCTTAGAGTAGGCCTGAGATGTTGATGCCTGAGTTGCTTGAGGTAGCTGTTCTTCCGATCTTCCCAACCCTAAGAATGCTCTGTTCAGTGTGTCATCAGTCTCTGCTGGTGACGACGTTTCTCCGGTGAAGAACGCTGTAGCAGTCTTCAGATCAGTTGTCGCTGAAGGTTTTGTTGATTTTCCAAAATACATCGCTGGATTCTGGAGTTGTTCGTAATCCGTTTCGGCCTCCAGTAGCTCGAAATGATATGCCCGCAACGTTCCCACGATATCCTCCAATGATTGGGAATAATACTTGTCCTCATTAAGCTTTATCATTGCCACATACATAGCCCATTTGGCTGGTAAGGCATCAAGAAGCTTATTTTTCTTCTCAGTGTCATTATACTCAATCCCATGACTTTCAAGCTCCGTCAATAGCTGATAAAAGCGGGTGATGGTGTCATCCAGCTGTTCATCCTTCAACGACTTGAAAATAGCAAACTGTTGTTTCAACAGCTCCATACGCTTTCTTCGAACCCTAGGATTACCCTCACACCTCTTTTCTAGCGACGCCCAAAGTTCCTTAGATGTCTTTTGAGTCCGAAATGTGTGTAGTATATCCTGAGGCAATGCCATTCGAATTATCGAGAAAGCTCTGTTCTCGGCTTCATACAGTTTCTTATCATCTTCCTTCATCATCTGATATGATAAGACTCTCTGACGGCCTTCAACTTCAGAAATTGGTGGAATGTATCCTTCGTCATTACATACCCACATGCGCATGTCATTGAAACGCACAAAATCGGCCAACCGATCTTTCCACCAATAATAATCCTCGAGTTCATAAGCTTAGGTGGAGTATTAGCCTTTCCGACCTCGTGATCCATTTCCAGAAACTTTTGAAGAATTGACATTGTTTCAAAAGTAATTGAATTGAACTTAATTAATTTAATTCGAAACTAATTTGACTTAATTCTTTCGAATCTAGGTAGATTCGAACCTAATTAAATTTAAATTTATTTGGGATTAAATTCGATTAAGTTTTGTAATTCAATTAAATTCGAAACTAATGACAGATTCGAAAGTCCCCAAACTCGAAGGTCAAGGCAAAGTCGAACACACAGTAGATTCGAAGCCCTATTCGACTCTAGTCCAAATTCGAATCAAACTCGAATGTCAGCAGACTCGAGAACCTATTCGAAACTAGCACAAACTCGAATTAAACTCGAAACTCACTTTATCAAACTCGAAAGGAGTGGATTTGGCTAGACTCGAGACTAAGAATAACCCTAATTACTCTTAACAGATTCGAGCGCCGCAAACTCGAAAAACGGCTAATACTTTGATTTCTTAACGTTTTGCAGATTAAATCAATATTTTTACAACAAAAAATATTGATTTCAATCAAAAACGTGAAAAACACAAAGTATTTCCCGGATTACAATTTGCTAAGCTCGAAGAACACGAAAAACACGAAGATGATAGAAAAACCGTCAAGAAACCTAGGATATATCTAGATGAACACGAAGAACACCAAGAACACCCCGTATGCTCTAATACCACTTGTAAGGTCTACCTAACACAGATCTATCTAGACGCGGAACCGTCAACGAGTGCAGAATCCTCGTTAAAGGGTAGACGGTAACAACACTCACCAGGAATACGGAGACTATCAACGAGCTGTACGAACTACACAAGAACGCACCTACCAGAAGATTCTCTCCGAAACAACACTAACACTGATGATAAACTCGAAATTGCCTTTTGCTTAATCACTCTCGAACTCTGCAAAAAGTCTGATAATATTTCGAGTCTATCCCTAATTATAGAGGCTAATTCGAGTCTGACATGGGCCAAACTTGAATCCGGCCCATGGCCCATTCGAGTTTGTCCTCACTGACATTCTCGAATCTGCCTCATCACACACATTCGAATCTGTCCAGGATTACATTCGAATCTGACATAAATTCGAATGTCAATCCTTATAGAATTCGAATCTGACTAACTTGTATTTGAAACTTATGGTATTAACTTATGCTTGAATTAATCTTTGAACTTTATGTTTGAACATCTTGTAATATGTTACATCAAGTTCAAACACACAATCAATAACTGTCAAACATATATAAACATATATATCAAACACTCGTTAATTCCCAATACTTTGAATATTACTTAAACCAAAATGTTAGATCGCTTAGACTGCTATCGTCACACAGGGTGTACCAACAGATAATTAGATGGATAATTATAAACAAATAAATAAGAGATAACTATAAATAATTATCTAGTCATTTATATATTATTAGATAATGTATAAAAGATTATTATTATTTAAAGAGTATATAATTATAGAGATAATTATATAAGGTTTAAATGATAAAGATAATTATTAAGATATATGTTATATTATTATATTAGAGTTTAAAATTTTAAAACTCTTATAATATATATATATATATATATATATATATATATATATATATATATATATATATATATATATATATATATATATATATGTGTGTATATATATATATACACACACACACACGGCCGAATGCAAAGTGTGGGGGAACTACTTTCACCTATACACGAAAACACACAAACACACAAACACATAGGTGTGGTGTGTGTTCCTGTGTTCTCAGCCGCAAGAAACAAAACATCTATTTGGTGAGGGTTTTGCTTTTCCCCTTCTTCCTGTGTTTGATTGCATACCTGGCGCCGGTCGACCGTGTCATCACCGGTGGATACCGAGAGCATCTCATTTGTGTATTCTTGTCATCGAATACAAAGGTATGATTTTATATGCTTTCAAATTTACTTATCTTATGTTTTACTTGATGATCCGTGTACGGAATTCGTGATTTTAAAAAGCTTCCGTTGTGAACTTAATGTGATTAATGTTTATGTTTTTATGAAAAACGATACGAATTCCAAACAATATTATATATATAGTTGATGTTGTTGTGTTTAATGGATCACACACGCTAATTATGACTAACGTTTTATAATTCCAAGTCCGAGACTTAACATGTTGTTGAGTCTCGGAGTAAGTATATACATATGCACATCACATCATAGCTCCTTTTCACTCTGTTTTTTTTTATTTCCAGCAGCAAAATAGAAGAATTAAGGGAGAATTATGTGAGCAATTGATCTACAAACATCATACAAACAAAGAAAATTGAATAGGCCAAGGCCAAGAACCCTCAGACCTTCTTTCGGACTTAAAAACAGAAATATGGACTGCACTTTCGTCCTGTTTTCTTTAATTTTCCAGCAACCAAATGCAAGGATTAATGGCAATTTTAGACACTTACATTAAACAACAAACATCCAGAGATGATCATAAGGCAATGACCGAAGACCATGGGCTTTCTTTGGCCATTTCTAGGATCAAAACACAGCACCAAAAACAGAATAAAAACACACACACACATTATATATATATATATATATATATATATATATATATATATATATATATGTATATATATATATGTATATGGTGAACACACATATGCACAAACACTGCACTATTTCTTTCTGTTTTTACTCCAATTTCCAGCAGCAAATTTTAATGATTATTGATGCTGTTACTGAACTTTATACATCTAAGACTTCACTATTTGTGACTCTTGGATCTTTACTCAACACAAACAAACATTATGATTCAAATGTTAAAAAGGCTGCTGCTTATTTCTATTATTCACAGCAGCAAAAAGGGAAGAGTCTAAGGACACTTTATGCATCTAATATGAACAACAAACACTTGTACATGAAGATTAAAAAGGTTGAAAAGGTCTTCTGAATTTTCACCACGCATATCCTAGATTTGAATGATCTTGGTCGCTGGACACACACATACATCTGCACACTTTATGTTTATGTTTTGGTTTTATTCACAGCAACGATATAAGTATTTTAGGAGATGATTGGTGCTTCTATTTGATGATTAGACTCACATATATGCATATAAGTTCAGGCCTAAGGCCAAATGGCCATTCTTGGCCTACTCTTTTCGACTCAAAACAGAAACATAGACAACACTGATTACTTCACTTTATGTTTCAGAATTCAGTTTCATTTTTTTTTTTTTTTTGGAATTAAGGCTTGGAAGTGCAAATGCAGTCAACTAAACACATAAAGATGACATGCATGACTTTTATTTTCTGTTTACAACACAAGAATATGCTTAATTTCATGGTTTGAAGATCAATTTTGCTTTCTTAAAGCCACAAGAACCGTACGCTTCAAATGGGACCAAAGAACAAAAATTAAACATAGAGATTACTTTAAAATCTTTGTTATTTGATGCTTTGATGATTGTTTGAATGGATTTCTTGACTTCAATCTCAATTTCGTTGCAAGATTGATGATGATTTGAGATGAAAACTGTGGCTTCTTCTAGAGAGTAAATGTGTTTGGTTTGGTGATTAGATGATAAAATGAGTAGATTAAGAATTTTGGCATATATATTATTTAAAGTTTCATTTATTTCATTATTTTAATTTTCGGTAACTTATAGCTAATTCACAACATATAATTAACTTAATTATATACTTTTCTCATTACTTTAAATAAATTACCAACAAATAATGTAATTTTCAAACACAGAACGTTAAAAGTCAGGTTGTTATAATAATTTCTTTTATTACTTACTTTGAAATTATATTCTAAATCTCTTAATTAGAGCAAATTTCATTTAATTTAAAAGTCAGCTTGTACTTCACGTGACCACTTTTAGAAATATGCTCATTCCCCATAAATATGTAATGATTAAAAGTGGTCACGTAAAGTACAAACATTTACGTTACCAAACACCTTTTGTAATGTAATGCATTAAAATATGAATAAAAAGTACATATCACGTAAATGGTGGCTATCACGTAAATGTGGTAACGTAAAGTGTGGCTATTTTGGTAAAATGAAAATTTAGTGGCTAAAAAGTGAAAAAGGGGTCTGATATGTGGCTATTTAGAGGGTAAAATAGAATTTAAAAAATAGTATAAGACACTTTGTAAATTACAGAGTAAAAAAATAGAAGATTCTTTCATATATCATGCTTGATGTTTAATCGCATTAGTGAAAAATAGAAAAAACATTGATTGATATTAAAAAAATGTAACGATAAAACAAAATTTTGATTAAAATTATTTATGTACTAGCGATATATATATAGAATAAGGTTCCTCTGCGTACCAAGCAAAATTCCGCGTATCAAACGTACCCCACATATGCAAGGGTGTTTTCGTAATTATAGTGACGATTTACATTACTTAATTGACTATTCACATTACTTAATTGATCATTCACAATACTCATTTGATCACTCACAAGAATTATTTAACTATTTATAATTCTTCTACACTTATTTGACCATTCACAATTCTTCAACACTTTTTTGATCATTCACAACACTTATTTGATCATTCACAAGAATTATTTGACCATTCACAATATTTATTTGATCATTCACAACAATTATTTGATCATTCACAACACTTATTTGATCATTCACAACATTTATTTCATCATTCACAATAATTATTTGACTACTTACACTTCATCTACACTTATTTGATCATTTACAAAAAATTATTTCACCATTCACAATATTTACTTGATCATTCACAACACTTATTTATCATTCACAAAAAATATTTGATTATTTACAGTATTTATTTGATCATTCACAACACTTATTTGATTATTCACAAGAATTATTTGACCATTCAAAAATCTTATTTGATCAATTAAGTCTTGTGAATGATCATTTTATAAATATATTATAATGGTCAAATAATTCATGTGAATGATTGACGAGTCGTCGTTGTGACCCGCAGACTTAGCCCTTAAATCCAGTATTTAGCTAGAGAAGTAAGGGTCGAATCCACAGGGAGTGTCGTTGTAATTAGGATTGAGTTACTAACCTTAGAAGTTTATTGAAAGCATTTAAGTTGTGAATTTGTGGATTTGAATGATTTGTTTAGAGTAATGGTTTACTATTGCTTGTAACTAAAATTAAGAGCGAAATAACTAACGAAGAAGATAAACAATCAAGATATGAATAAACATTCACGGAATCATCACGGCATAAGTATTACTCACTATAATTTCATGCAACGATCACATAGACATAATCAATTGCGCGACTAAATTAATCAAACGTGTTTTAATCAATAACTTTCGGCATAGCGTATGCAACATTAATACTCGTCTTAATCCCTAAACTAATGGACTTGACACGAATAATAACACCACGATAAACTATCTTGCTTTTACCAATCGCAACACATAATCATAATCATAGCCAACGTTTATCATTCTCATACACATAATAGATATCGCTTAATACGAATACATCAAAACATAGAAATTAAAGAAGAGTAAACTTAGCCGTAGATCCTCCGCAAATGGCTAATGGGATTAGCCTCTCATCGTATGCTCGTCACAATCACAGATCTGAGCCATTGGGTAGCTTGCGAACCACCGTCGTCGTTCTCGTATCGTAGATCCACTCCGGCAGGGTTTCGACACACTTTCACACACGTCGGGTCTCTCTCCAAAGCTGCCCCTCGACTTGTATTCATAGGGAGGTCGAGATTAGGGTTTCCAGGGTTGAAAAACCTGTTTTTACGCCGCACCTGGCCTGCGCCCCCCTTGCGCCCGGATGCGGCTAGGGTTTAACTGGCGTGTGCTGGAACGTATCTGGACAGTTTGGGCACAATGTGGAGCGCAGGCCTGCGCCCCCTCAGCTCGGTTTGCTCTGAAATCTCTCTGATTGCTTCTTTTTATCATCTTGGCCCTGAAATACAAACTTGGAGTAATATATGGATTTTACGAAGTATTAGTGCTTAAAATGATCATAATATGACTCAGAAACCATATAAATTATAGACTTTTCAAATCTCCCCAACTTAACTCTTGGTCGTCCCCGACCAAGCTTTTGGAATCAGAACTAACTAAATGACGAGCATGTATTGGCAGTGAGTCTAGGAATTTTATGTCAAGCTAGCCTTCACACTAATGCATTAAAATTCTTAACATGTAAATTGAAGACGTTTTTAGTTGAAATATATTTCTCTTAGAATTTATATAATGTATCTCACTTTTGAAGATTACCCTTTTAGCTCAAGGTTACGATACTTAAAACATGTGGATCTTCCGACCATCTTTTTCCTCTTTGCATGTTTACAACAAATTTTCTTTTTACACCATGCTTCTATCTTTATTCTTTTCACTATATTAGCTAGATGGTCCATTTAACGAGATTTCGGTCAACCGCTCCCAAACCAAATGGTTTTAGGGGATTAGGCATGAGTGGTACCCCTACGGACTTAGTTTCTCGAACCATCTAAGCTACAATTATCTTACTTTTGAGGCTTAAAACATGATTAAGTTCTCCCCCTTATTGCATGAGTTTCCAAAATCTTTTGACACATTACTTATATTTAAGCCCAAATACATTTTAACGTACTTGAATTCATTTTATATGGCAAAAGTTTTAATTTTACTACGACTCTCTTCTTAATTATAAAATATCCTATCAACACAACCAATTCCCTCACACATGTATTTTCTAAGTATCATCATCTTCCACGGCCTGATCGACAAACAAGGCTCAAATGGGGAAGACATGACAGAAATTATAAACATTATAAACTCTAAAAAGGACTCGCCTAAAAACTAAAAATAAATGAAAATTACGATAAAGAAATTATATGCATAACAAACTAAAATAAAACAAAATACAAGACAAAAAGTAAAGAATAAGGAAGGATAGTACCCGATTATTCAAATGGGGGAGGCGGCGGAGGAGGACCGAATACGCTGTTGAAGAAGTCGGTATACGGATTCTGGCCATGGGTGAACTGTGCAGTCGGCGGAACCAAGTGAGGAGGCATCGGGTCTGGGAGGTCCTGCCTGCCATGCGCCGGATAGCGCTGATAAGTATCTACGGCAGGGTTATAGGCCTGGTAGTTGGGCATCGTGTAATCCTCATAAGGCTGATATGGCATACTGGCTACGAAGTCCTCGTGAAAGACTTTAAGCGGCTGTTGCTCACCCAACACGATTGTACGAGGTCACAATTCACCCAACACGATCATCCAGGGTGAACAAGAATTGGGGAACGGATGCGGGCGAAATAGTGGCATTTTTTCTGCAGATATGGGGCAAGGGAATGGGAGAGTTCAATCCACCCCCGGCTCCTTCCGTCGGACTCCCTCCCAATATGCCCAGTCATGGTGCTGGTAATAGGCATTTTGGTATGACAGGGCTCTCTGCCCGTCCTGCAACTGATCTACCCGACCCGCTAAGTGATCGACCCTATCATAAATATGGGTCATACGCCCATTCATCTCATCTAGCCTCTGGGTTACATCCTCTCGGAACTCACCCTGACCCACGGCTATCCTCTATCCGTCTCATCATGCGGTCAAAATCAAAACTGTCATCACCTCGACTGCGTGAGGTAGACGCACCTAGGTTCGGCTCAGAATGCCGAACTCCTGCCTCATTGGCGGCCTACTCCTCTCTCTCTCCTCTCATCCTCATTATAGTCCTCGATATATGGCTTATTTGTCTCTTCGTCGAATATCTCGAACCCTTTGTCAACTTCTATAAAAATCAAAGTAGGGAACATGGCGGCCGTAATGAATGTCGCCGAAATGGGGGATAGCAGGGAATCGGGCGAAAGTGAGCCCCTCCTCTCAAGGAACTTGGAGATCAACCAAGCATGGGGGATGATCGTCCTCTCTCTCATGTCTTACATGGCCCATAAATCATTCATAATTGTCCATGCAAAGGACAGTCTGGGCCTACCCTTAAGAAGGTCGTGAAGGACTGTGATATCCCTATGCCTGACTTTGGTCAGGTCACTATCGCGAGGTAAGATGTTATTCACAAGAATCTTGTGGAGTACCTTACACCTCGAAGATAAAGCCCTTCGGCTGTAGGAAGTGGAGGACTCGGACTTCAAAATGGATGGGATAAAAACTCTATTAACCTGCTCTGTCCGCTCCCCTGACCAAGTCATATCAGTGAAGGCCAATTGGGCCTCATTCCTATACTCGTACCCCTACTGGTTAGAACCTTCGTAGCCTACCCGAGTATCTAAATTTAACAATTGGCGAAGGATTTGTGCGTCCATCACCACGTCCCTACCATGGACGGTGCCTATCAACCTAAAGTCATTCGCTGAAAGAGCCGTCTCCCTCCGTAGGGTAGACATCCACTCAACTACATCGGACTGGAAAATATCATTGCCACCCATATCTAACACACATTCCCACCCCAAATAGTCAAAAAGGTATGGGATCTCGTAATCCTCAAAATCACTCCTCGTAACTCTCTTTTCAGTCAACACTTTAATTGAATATTTCTTATACAAAAATAAGTGTGTTCTAATGTGTTCGGGGTGTTGGGATAATAGGAGGTTTGGGGACCAATCTATCGGGACATTAACATTTTGGGTTCGTTGCCTCGTTCTCCTCGACATCTACAATTTGTGCCAACCAACCACAATATGTATGAGATAAATTAAATAATGTGTAAGGTCTACCTAACACAGATCTATCTAGACGCGGAACCGTCAACGAGTGCGGAATCCTCGTTAACGGGTAGACGGTAACAACACTCACCAGGAACACGGAGACTATCAACGAGCTGTACGAACTACACAAGAACGCACCTACCAGAAGATTCTCTCCGAAACAACACTAACACTGATGATAAACTCGAAATCGCCTTTTGCTTAATCACTCTCGAACTCTGCAAAAAGTCTGATAATATTTCGAGTCTATCCCTAATTATAGAGGCTAATTCGAGTCTGACATGGGCCAAACTCGAATCTAGCCCAAGGCCCATTCGAGTTTGTCCTCACTGACACTCTCGAATCTGCCTACTGAGGGACATTCGAATCTACCTAGGATCACATTCGAATCTGACATAGATTCGAATGCCAATCCTTATAGAATTCGAATCTGACTAACTTGTATTTGAAACTTATGTTTTTAACTTATGATTGATTTTATCTTTGATCTTTATGTTTGAACTTCTTGTAATACGTTACATCAAGTTCAAACATACAATCAATAACTATCAAACATATATACACATATATATCAAACACTCGTTAATTCCCAATACTTTGAATATTACTTAAACCAACGTGTTAGATCGCTTAGACTGCTATCGTCACACAGGGTGTACCAACAGACTCCCCCTTGACGATAGCTTCTAACTAATTACATCTTTGATTAAGTACTAGATCTATAGATACTACTACCTGAGTATATACCAGCATCTATACATACTCTGACAACCTTTTGGAACTTTCTGGCTTCAGATCTCCATCCTTCATGAAAGAAGATATGTTGACCATGAAGCTTCTTCAGATCTTCCTTTGACAGATTCATCAGATGCAGAGGATCATACACTCTCAAAAGAACTTTGTCGTCTTGATCCTCCATGATGGCTTCAGCAGTTTCATTATCCAGGTACCACCACTTCATGTTGCTCAAAATATCTTGAGGCATCTTCTTCATTGGCACCCTTCTTAAGCATTTGACAGGCTTGTAAACCATTTTCGCCCATGGTCGTCCTGTATGAGGATCTATCCTTGAAGTATCCTCGACCCTTTTTCCAGAGCTTGGTTTGAGTCTCTCAAACCTACCAGATCTCCCTTCTCGTCTGACTATCTTAGCGATCACTTCAGCATAGGGATCATTTCCGATATCACCTCTACCTTCGGCAATGTATTGAACACTTTAAGCTTGCGCCTTAGGTATTGGAGACCATCTCTTCTCTTTAGAATAAAAAGCTGCAGTTCTCTGTCGAAGAACCAGCTAATAATACCTCCAGAGAAGTTTTCTGCACCTGGAATCCTCATCGTCTTCTTTATCTTCGGCTCAGACTTCTTTTCTTCCTTGCGAAACCAAAGATTTAGCAATTCAGCTCTGCTCGGTTCTCTTTCAGCCTCTTCCATTTCTGAATCATCTACCGAAGCCACTTTGATGTCATCAATATCTATTACATGTTGTTCAATATGCTCATATAGTTCTGTGACGGGCTGGGATTGAATGATTACTTCGTTTACATTATCGTCCTCATCTATCACAACCTCCTCATCAGATCTCCAATCAGCCACATCTTCTAGCACAAACTCTCCCTCTTCCAAATCTTCCACATCATCTTCAAAATCAAATTCCAAATCTAATGGCTCTTCATCAGTATCCATCAATGCATCAATTATCTGACGCACTACACTTTCTGAGATCTTTGATGAACTAGCCTCACCCACTCCAGTTCCTGATTGACTCGGCTCCCCCTGAGTCTGAGCATCCTGAGCAGTAGAAAAATCTACTGGCTCATTCTGTCTTTGTGTGTTGGGATCATTGCCATTGTTATCTTCATTATCATCATCATCATCTCTGCGCACTTCTTCTTGATCACGGCACGATGTCTCCCCCTGAGCCTTTATATTTTTCATTAACTGCTCAATTAGGGAGCGCATCGATCTGATTTCTGCTGCCTGATCAGCTACAAAAGTTTTGAGCTCTAAGTTCTCTTCCTGTACCTTGTCCACAATATTTTTCAGGTCGGCATTCTCATTATCTAGATTTGCGTTATGCTTTTGAATTTCACCGATAGCCGTTGTCAGGCCTAAGATCTGGATCTGTTGGAAGTCAACTCTATCTTTTAGTTGCAAAAACCTTTGATTGTCGGCGTAGGTGTATGAGGTGGATGGAAAGGACTGTATTGGAGTGGGAATGATCGGCGATGGGATATACGGTTCAGCATGTGGTGGTGATGGTGGAATGGTCGATTGGGAAGGCGGAGGTTGAGATACTTCAGGCTGTGCGGCTGAAGCTGAGGAAGATCCTTGCATAAACCGATGACGTTTAGCCCGTTGCCTTGTCACTAATGGTGCAACCTCTTCTTCTTCGAAATCAGAGTCATCAGACTCTCGTGATGCTCTCCGCCTTGAAGCTTCTTCATTCACTACCAATCTCGACCCATAAGTTCCTATCTGAACTGTTGGTTCGGCTGTAACCGACTCTGGAGCTTCAACCTCTATTTCCTCCATATCATCAGACTCTGTGGCTGACGATGACATGTCATTACCGGTCTGCTCAGGTTGGTATTCCTCAACTTCCCTAAGAACATCGTCTTCTCCTTCCGGAGGCTGTAGTAATTGATCAACCAGTTCAGCAGTTATTTCTTCATTTGCATGAGGCCCAGAAGCCCAGATTTCTTCCAGTGTTTGGGAGATTGGATCAGATTCAGGTGCTACACTAGAAGGCCCTGCCTCTTCTACCTCTTGCTGTTGACTTGTCGAAGGCCTACTTGCCTGAGTTTGACTCGCAGAAGCTCTTTGGCGTCTCCTCTGTTGCTGAGGGCGCGGCTGTTGTCGTTGTTGTTGTTGTGGCTGTCTAAGTTGAACTTCCACTTCTCCTGCCCAGTTGGCATTATCCGGTGCTTCAAAGTTCCTGTCAATTACAGCTCCAAACAACGGTCGCTCGACCGGAACCACTAACCTTCCTCTGTGTGCAGAGCACTCAGCAAAAATCCTTTTATCCATGACCGCTACACTTTGAATCTCATTTAGCTGCGGCAAATTTGGCAAAAAGTGCCGGATGAGCATCATTATAAAACGAGGATATAGAAGAAATCTTTGCTGCTCTGGAGCCGTTATTTGATGAACGAACTCCGAGAAGAACATCTCCGAAAAGTTGAATTTCTGATTATAAACCAATGCAATTATCCCAAATTGGATCTTTGATACGATATAATCAAATCCTGCTTTCTTGGCCGCGAAGCACACCATGAATACGTGCGCCAAAAATCTCCACTGCCCAATAAGCCCACTCTTCATGTAAGATGTCTTCGTAACATCTAAACTATATCTCATTCTCAGAAAAGCAGCTTGCCTAATACTTAAGGGAAAGTCAATAGGCCCATTTTCTTCTTCTTGAGTACCCAGCTGCAGAACCTGACGCAGCATATCAGCAGAAAAGACTAACGGCTGTCCAGCTATTCTAGTCTTTAGAAATGTCGGGGTGACAGTGCAGTGAACTTGCAGATGCTCGTAAAACTGCCGTACATATGGAATCACGATTTGGATGTTATGGGACAAAGCAAACACAATCCTAGACTCCACTAGGAAATCCATCATCGGACGAAAACCCTGCGCCTCAGGGATATGATGGTCGGGGGGAATGACCATATTATGCTTAGGCACGAATACTCTATCAGTCATATCTGCACAATAGATAAATTATCAGAATTATTAAAAATCAATAAACTTGCTTAAATTCAAATTTGATTTATTTTGAACTTGTTTAAGTACAAAATCCAACACAAATGGATTTCTACAAGTTTAATTAAATTTAAATTGAATAATTCAAATAAAATGACAGATTCGAATAAACGATTTCGAAGGAACTCCTTTTCGAGTTTGATGACACATTCGAATGTAATGACTTTCTCGAGTTTACTGACAAACTCGACACTTGTCATGAACAGATTCGAACCCGTCGGCCCAAATCATCACCAAAACTCATGATTTTAACCTTTTTGGACTCAGAAAAATACATTTATTAGCCCTACTAGGTACTAATCACAGATATTTGCATTTAATTTGACTATTTACAGGTCCAAACTTTGTAATTTTTGAAAAACACGATTTCGACCTATGAACCTTCAAATATCGATGATTTTGGCTTAAATGGTGAATAAAACTACTCAAATCTTGTACAAACCAGTTGCTTATACCTAGATGTATCAGTAGAATCGAACACACAAGTAAGAAACTCGACAAATTTTTGTTTTTGTGGAAAACAGTAGACTCGAGCAGATAGATTCGAAATCGCCTAATAGATTCGAGAGTATAGATTTGAAAACAGATGACTTAATGACGTTACTGTTAACCTATTTATACCACCTACCTTCGAGTCTATGGCCACTTTCGAATCTACTGACAGATTCGAGGTTACCCCAATTCGAGTTTAACCTAAACTCGAATTTCCCCTGAAACTTAGAAAATTTCGAAAATTTTGAAATAAATTCGACTTTTTCAATTTTATTGTGTAACATGATAAACTATGCCAAATCTTTTACCCTAAGCACAAGATTTTTCACGCAGTGTTTATTTTATCCAACTATGAATGCACCCTCAGTAATTTTTGACCCTTTTCCTAAGTAGAAAAATAAATTAAAAATAAAATAAAATAAAATAAAAATAAAAATAAGTAAAAGTAAAAATAAAATTTTAAAATGTTGACCAAAAATTTAACTTAGACTTAAACTGCATTTATTCCAACTTACAGCCTATGCTAAACGTTAAACAAAATATTTTTGATGAGTATAGTCAAAGAAAGGTTCAATCAGATAGCGGTGTCAGATACTCACTTTCAGTACTTAAACTTTCACACTTAGGAATTTTTGATTCCTTTGATTGTTTGTCGTGAAATACCCATTTAGCCGATTGTTGGTATTTGCCCCTTTAAACATGCTACATTTAGGAATATCCCTTGGCATTTTTATTTTTCATGAAATTTTCTTACGTGACTCAGACATAGACATACTTTTATGATCAAGCCATACAGACTAAGATTCTAACTTGTTGGTATTTGCAAACTTTCTTTAAAAGACAAACATCGGACACAGGTCTGTATTTGCATACAACAAAGTGTCTTAGTTTGACTTAAGGTTTATTCTTAAAGCTAGCAAGACATCGGTGACAGGTCTGTACCGACGTACAACAAAGCGACTTATTTTGCTAACCCGAATCAAAACAGAGGCAACAGTTCTGTACTTAAGTACAACAGAGTTACCTGTTTTTGACTCTCAAGTTTGTATGATTTTTCTGTTCTTCCCATTTTAAGATGTATTTGATGTTGCTATACATCCCCAGAAAGTTTGCATACCTCATTTAGACTCAAAGTGTGTATGTCTTGTACATAAAAAATAAGACTGATTGGTCATACATCTAAGTTAGCGACACGTTTGACTTTTTCTTGAATATTTTATTAGCCTTGAGATTCCCTATATGTATAATGCCTACAAACACATCAAACTAAAATAAAGTATAACACTTCGAATTTAGGTGCATTATGTGTGAAAGCCTAAACACTTAGAGTTTGTAACGACTGTGCTAATTTTCGTCACTTTGAACCTATGTATCTAAGACTTAACTCTTTTTCTGATATTCTCTTTTTTTCTATTTTTATGATTTTCTATTTTTTTCTTTTGTTTTTCATAAGAAATAGCAATAAAAGAAGATAACTTACTAACTTACTAAAAATAGAAACTATCCTAAATTAGCAGACTTACCATAAAAAGAAAGAAATATTACCTCTATAAAAAGAAATAAACTACCACTAAGGTCAAATTACTCTGGGTTGCGCATTCCATTTAGTTGAATTAAATATTCAAACCGTGACTTATCAAATGCTTTGGTAAACAAATCAGCATTATTATCGTCCGTTGCCACTTTTACCAATTTGATTAAGTTCTTTTCAGCACAATCACGAATAAAATGATGCCTTATGTCTATGTGCTTTGTTTTACTGTGTTTAACTGGATTGTTAGTTATAGCAATTGTAGATTGATTGTCTATCCTAATGGGAGTTTGAGTGTAAGCCAAACCGTAATCCCGTAATTGTTGTTGTATCCACAGAACCTGTGAGCAGCAACTACCAGCAGCAACATACTCGGCCTCGCACGTTGACACGGCTACCGACGTCTGTTTCTTGCATTGCCAGGATGCCAATATCCCTCCTAGTAATTGACAACCTCCAGTTGTTGATTTACGCGTCAAGCTGCATCCTCCATAGTCAGAATCCGTGAATGTATCCAACTCTAGATCTCCCTCCGCGTGATACTAAAGTCCCAGCTTCGGTTTCGACTTGAGGTATCGTAGAATCCGCTTCACAGCTTTCATGTGCATCTCCTTCGGATTAGCTTGAAACCTGGCACAAATACACACAGCAAACATGATGTCAGGTCTTGAAGCAGTTAAATACATAAGTGATCCAATCATGGCCCGATATAACGTCGGATCCACATCGGCATCACTTTCAGTACCCCGTCCGAGATTGTGATTCACTTGAATCGGCGTGCTGAAATGGGCAGTCAGTTTCGTTCCTTCCATCCCGAAATGTTCCAATATGTCATAGCATACTTCATCTGATGGATAAACATCCCTTCCTTCTTCTGGTCAACTTGTAACCCCAAAAAGAAAGTTAACTCTCCCATTGCACTCATCTCGAATTTCGACTTCATCACCTTCTCGAAATCTTTGCACATCTGTTCGTCTGATGATCCAAAAATGATATCATCAACGTACACTTGTACCAAGATGAAGTGTTCTCCATTCCTCTTAACGAACAGAGTACTATCTATCCTACCCCTTTCAAACCCGTTTTCTAATAAATGGTTGGATAGAGTCTCATACCACGCCCTTGGTGCTTGATGCAATCCATATAGAGCCTTATCTAAACGATATACTCTATCTGGATATTTTGGATCTGTAAATCCGGGCGGTTGTTCTACATACACCAGCTCCTTCACTTTCGCAAATAGGAAAGCACTCTTCACATCTAGTTGATAGACCTTAAAGTCCTTGAAGGAGGCAAAAGCCAGAAACAACCTAATGGCTTCCAGCCTTGCTATTGGCGCAAACACCTCATTGTAATCGATTCCCTCCTCTTGGTTGAAACCCTTTACAACTAACCTAGCCTTGTTGCGAGTGACTATACCCCGATCGTCTCTTTTGCTCTTAAAAACCCATTTGGTTCCTATGGT
Organism: Centrapalus pauciflorus; assembly: GCA_020465985.1. NCBI lineage: Eukaryota > Viridiplantae > Streptophyta > Magnoliopsida > Asterales > Asteraceae > Centrapalus > Centrapalus pauciflorus. Next base: position 172,024 of record JAANYP010008349.1, read on the forward strand.
AACTTCCCCTCGAGGTAATGGAACTAACTCCCACACTTCTAGTTTCCTAAACTGCGAGAGTTCTTCGTGCATCGCTTCAACCCAGGAGTTATCCTTAAGTGCCATTTGCACATTTTTAGGCTCTACTTGCGATATGAAACACGAATAGGGACAGGTGTGATATGCCTCGGAGTCGTTTATCATCGACAACAACACTGTGTTGTTATTTAAACTACTCCTAGTCCTCACACCCTCATTAGGATTTCATATGATGCTTTCTATAGGATTGTTCTTGTTGATCCTATAGGTCTCTATCTCGTCAACTCTTAGATTATCTCCTAAGTTAGATCCTATTTCACCTAATGGGGGAACTTCCTCAGATTCTACATTTTCCTCCTCGTGGACATTTTCCTCAGAGTTGGAATTTGTTGCCTGAGACTGATTCTCAGTTGTAGGTGCTTCTGGATCAGCGACTTCTGGAGATCCATCTTCAGTCGTAGTAGGCTCAGATGTGGATTGAAATGTAGTCCTCGGAAAGGTATGACCATCATCATTCAGATGCAACGTCGCCGTGTCCTTTTCGATTGTACCTGCATTTTCATCCAAAGGAATGTTAAATGACTCAAATAATTTATCATAGTCAAATATCCATTCCGGACCTGTTTGGGGTTCATGTGTATAACTTGTGACTTCAATGTTATACACAATTTCCACTGTACCATTTGTTTTGTTAAAAACACGTTTGTTTGGTGAGTTCGGCACATAACCTAGGAAGTATCCTTCGTCAGCCTTTTCACCAAACTTCGGTTGATGTTTTGTACGCAATAAAGTGCATGGTACCCCAAACGGTTCGAAGCCAGTTAAATTAGGTGGCCGTTTATTCAAAATTTCATAACAGGTTTTGTTCAAAGATTTGACAGTTAGGACCAGGTTTAAAATATGACATGCGGTATTCACTGCCTCCCCCCAAAACATGGTAGGAAGCTTTGAATCCGAAAGCATAGTCCTAGCTGCCTCAATCAGTGTCCTGTTTTTACGTTCGGCCACCCCATTTTGTTGAGGCTCATATGGTGCACTAAATTGATGCACTATGCCCTTTGAGAGGCAATATACACCAATTACAGTGTTTTTGAACTCAGTTCCATTATCACGACGAAGCCTTTTAACCCGTGTTCCGTAGGAATTCTCCACTTGGTCTAAGAACCCGATGAGCTTGGAAGCCGTCTCGTCCTTTGTACCTATAAAGAAAACCCAAGAAAATCGTGAGTAATCGTCAGTGATAACCAAACAATACCAACTACCTCCTATACTCCTTTTGTTGATTGGTCCGAAAAGATCCATGTGCAACAAATCGAATGTTGAGGTTATGGAGTTCTGCGTCTTGGACTTGTGTGTCTTCTTATGTTGTTTTCCCTTCTTTCATGGTAGACACTTGTCCTCGAACTGAAAACTCTTCCTAGGCACACCTTGCACCAATCCATTTTTCGTTATGTAGTTCATTTTTCTTAGGTGCAAGTGAGCCATGCATCTGTGCCACAACACTGATTCCGTCTCCGAAGCTTTGGATAACAAACAGATTGGCCCCATCAAAGTCTCCGACTTGTTCATATCAAGCATGTACAAGTCATTCTTCCTTGGTGCCCGCATCAATACCCATTCTTCAGGAATCTTGAATCCCGGTTATAGCACTAACGCTTCAGTGTCAGTGAACAACACTGAATTCTTCTTGTCACAGATTTGAGATACACTAATGAGATTATGAACCAGTTTATCAACGTGATAAACTTGGTCCAACTTGATCGTCCCATTAGTGACCACTCCGGTACCTGTGATGTTTCCTCCTTTATTTCCCGCGAATGATACAAATCCCCGATTCCCACCCTTGAAGTCTGTAAGGAGACTTCTTTCCCTTGTCATGTGCCTGGAGCATCCACTGTCGACGAACCATTTGTTGTTTGGACCTGTGGTAATCTCCTGCACATGAAAGAAAATAGGTTAGTTATCACGGGGAACCCAAGCCATAACTGACTTGGTTATACCATTCTCGTCCACATACTTAAACTCTTTCAAATACCCATCTCGCCTTTCAGGTGACTTGGGTCGTTGAACAGGAGTTTGTTGTGGTGCCGAGTGATGTAAATTCACTCTCTGCCTTTGAGTAGGCATTTGTTGTGGAGCTCTTGAATAATTCCTATGATATTGCATTTCAGATTGTGATCCCTGAGCTCTAACCGGTGTGTGATGTCTAATAAGAGTGTGTGACCTAACCGGAGTGTATGCTCTGCTAGGTGTTGTGCTCATAGATTGATTTATGACTCTATTTGATGAACTAGCCTCACCCACTCCAGTTCCTGATTGACTCGGCTCGCCCTGAGTCTGAGCATCCTGAGCAGCAGAAAAATCTCTAGCATTAGATTCCGGATGTGAGCTCCAATCGTAAGTACCATCCAGCTGTCTGTCTGATGTGACGTTCGTTAATAGACCAGCTAGATTGGCTTGACCGGCAGATGAACTCGGAAGGTATCGCTGTTGGGACTGATTCTGAAACTGTCCATGATGCTGATTCTGCCCCTGGTACGTATCTACCTTCGGTCTCTGACATTCTCTGGCGAAGTGTCCCAGACCTTGACAATTATAGCACTTGACCTTGGACTTATCAAATCCAATTCCCGTATTGTTCATCGTCAGATTCCTTCCAGTCCGTTTGATGAATCTTTTAACCCGTTGGGTTACCATGGCCAGTTGCCATTTTAGATCCATTTCCTCAAGATCGTCAGGGTCGACCTGATCATAGTCTTCATCCCAGAGTGCAGGATCGTTAATTTTCCCTTGAACGCAGTTCCCGTACACGGCCACAAATGAAGCAAGCAAGTTCAAATGTTCTTCCGCTGATTTAGCGCTCATGGGCATCTTAGAGTAGCCCTGAGATGATGATGCCTAAGTTGCTTAAGGTAGCTGTTCTTCCGATCTTCCCAACCCTAAGAACGCTCTGTTCAGTGTGTCATCAGTCTCTGCTGGTGACGACGTTTCTCCGGTGAAAAACGCTGTAGCAGTCTTCAGATCAGCTGTCGCTGAAGGTTTTGTTGATTTTCCAAAATACATCGCTGGATTCTGGACTTGTTCGTAATCCGTTTCGGCCTTCAGTAGCTCGAAGTGATAAGCTCGCAACGTTCCCACAATATCCTCCAAAGATTGGGTATAATACTTGCCTTCATTAAGCTTGATCATTGGCACATACATTGCCCATTTGGCTGGTAAGGCATCAAGAGCTTATTGTTCTTATCAGTGTCATTATACTCAATCCCGTGACTTTCAAGCTCCATCAATATATGATAAAAGCGGGTGATGGTATCGTCCAGCTGTTCATCCTTCAACGCCTTGAAAATAGAAAACTGTTGTTTCAACAGCTCCATGCGCTTCCTTCGAACCCTAGGATTACCCTCGCACCTCTTTTCTAGCGACCTCCCAAAGTTCCTTAGATGTCTTTTGAGTCCGAAATGTGTGTAGTATATCTTGAGGCAACGCCATTCGAATTATCGAGAAGGCTCTGTTCTCGGCTTCATACAGTTTCTTATCATCTTCCTTCATCATCTGATATGATAAGACTCTCTGACGGCCTTCAACTTCAGAAATTGGTGGAATGTATCCTTCGTCAATACATACCCACATGCGCATGTCATTGAAACGCACAAAATCAGCAAACCGATCTTTCCACCAATAGTAATCCTCGAGTTTCATCAGCTTAGGCGGAGTATTAGCCTTTCCGACCTCGTGATCCATTTCCAGAAACTTTTGAAGATTTGACATTGTTTCAAAAGTAATTGAATTGAACTTAGTTACTTTAATTCGAAACTAATTTGAGTTAATTCTCTCGAATCTAGGTTGATTCGAATATAATTAAATTTAAATTTATTTGGGATTAAATTCGTTTAAGTTTTGAAATTCAATTAAATTCGAAACTAATGACATATTCGAAAGTCCCCAAACTCGAACACTCAGTAGATTCGAAGCCCTATTCGACTATAGTCCAAATTCGAATGAAACTCGAATGTCAGCAGACTCGAGAACCTATTCGAAACTAGCCCAAACTCGAATTAAACTTGAAACACACTTTATCAAACTCGAGAGGAGTGGATTTTGGTTAGACTCGAGACTAAGAATAACCCTAATTACTCCTAATAGATTCGAGCGCCGCAAACTCGAAAAACGGCTAATACTTCGATTTCTTAACGTTTTGCAGATTAAATCAATAGTTTTCCAACGAAAAATAATGATTTCGATCAAAAACGTGAAAAAGACGAAGTATTTCCCGGATGACAATTTGCTAAGCTCGAAGAACACGAAAAACACAAAGATGAGAGAAAAACCGTCCACAAGCGTTAAGAAACCTAGGATATATCTAGATGAACACGAAGAACACCAAGAACACCCCGTTGCCTCTGATACCACTTGTAAGGTCTACCTAACACAGATCTATCTAGACGCGGAACCGTCAACGAGTGCGGAATCCTCGTTAACGGGTAGACGGTAACAACACTCCCCAGGAACATAGAGACTATCAACGAGCTGTACGAACTACACAAGAACGCACCTACCAGAAGATTCTCTCCGAAACAACAGTAACACTGATGATAAACTCGAAATCTCCTTTTGCTTAATCACTCTCGAACTCTGCAAAAAGTCTGATAATATTTCGAGTCTATCCCTAATTATAGAGGCTAATTCGAGTCTGACATGGGCCAAACTCGAATCTGGCCCAAGGCCCATTCGAGTTTGTCCTCACTGACACTCTCGAATCTGCCTACTGAGGGACATTCGAATCTACCTAGGATCACATTCGAATCTGACATAGATTCGAATGCCAATCCTTATAGAATTCGAATCTGACTAACATGTATTTGAAACTTATGATTGATTTTATCTTTGATCTTTATGTTTGAACTTATTGTAATACGTTACATCAAGTTCAAACATACAATCAATAGCTATCAAACATATATACACATATATATCAAACACTCGTTAATTCCCAATACTTTGAATATTACTTAAACCAAAATGTTAGATCGCTTAGACTGCTATCGTCACACAGGGTGTACCAACATAATGTAACCTATAATTGCAATTTACACAATTACGCTTACTTAAAAAGATGCACTATATATATAAATATAAATATATATATATATATATATATATATATATATATATATATATATATATATATATATATATATATATATATATATAGAGAGAGAGAGAGAGAGAGAGAGAGAGAGAGAGAGAGAGAGAATCAGGTTCATCAGCGTACCTATGAGATTCGAGCGTACCCAGCGTACCTTAATGTGAATGATCATTCACACATATTTTTTTTAAATAAACATGTATAAGAAAACATTATAAGACTTTTTTTTTCAAAAGGAGTAACATCATAAATCTTGTGAATGGTAAAAAAAATCATGTGAATGGTCATTCACACCATTCACATGGTGTAAAATGACCATTCACATGGATGACCATTCACATAAATATGCATTGAGCATTCACTTAATTTCTAAGGACACCAAAAGTGTGAATCTATGTGAAATTCATATATCATGCGTATAGCATTAAATTAAACATGGTTATGTTAAAAAAAAAATTTAAAAAGTTTTTTAAGGTCGGTACCTTCGGGTGCACTTGATTTCGAGAGATACTTATTTGAACCTGAATCTATATATATATATATATACATACATATATATATACATATATATATATATAGATATATATATATATATATATATATATATATATATATATATATATATATATATATATATATATATATATATACATACTGTAACATCCTCGAATTCAATTACTGTAATTCGGATTTATTTTGACGGATAATTTATAATTAAGTTGAAATATGAGCAATGATTAAGTATTTGGGATATGTAAAAGTTTGTTGTTGTTTTAAGAAAATTGAGAACACTGAATTATTATTTTGGAGTATAATGAATTATAAAAATTAGTAATGATAAAACTAAGAATAAATCAGTATTTTAAGGGACCGGTTAAGTTGAGGGGTGAAATGTGCAAAATGGGAAAGATGGGAATAAAAAGGTCAAATGCCTTTCATTTTCACATTTACTCTCTCTCTCTCTACACACACTCTCTCTCTCTAGAAACTCTCTCTACTTCTCTCTACGATATCTATCAAACCGACCGGCCGATTATCGAGATTTATACGTCATCGGAAAGATCTCGAGGAGTACTACAACAATCTACGGTTGGATTCTTGATTTCGTACGAATTGAGGTAAGAATCAACCCTTTTAAGTTTGTTATTTCGGTTTTTGAAGTCATAAATTCGAGTTTATCATTTATTGCGTGAATGGAGTTAGTTTTGCTTGAGTTTTAGCAAGAATATGATAGAGTATGTGTAATAGAATCAAAACTAGGCATAATACATGTCATATTCGATATTTTAGGATTTGAAATGAAGGATTTAAGCTGTAGATATGAACAAACTCGAGAATGTCAAGAACACAGTCGAAATGCAAGAACAAACTCGATTTTTGAGCTAAATTCGAGCATGTATTCGAATTTAACAACATGGATTTCGAATTTAACCCTTAAACTCGAGATGAGGTTCGAGTTTAACCCCATGGGTTCGAGTTTAGTCCTCAAATTCTAAAGGGGTTTGAATTTAACCCCTTAAATTCGAGTTTAACGCCAAAAATTGAAAACCCACTCTCTAAACTCGAATATATTGAATGAAACACGTAAACAACAAATAAAATAACAAACGTTATTCAAAGGATAAGGTGTGAACCTGAGTTGGGTTCAAATTTAGTTGTGGTTCGAATTTGGATATGAATCCGAAATGGGGGAAAAATATTGCAAAACTTATAAAACTTGGTTTTATGGATTTGAACGGTCTTTGACTCGAAATATTGTTGCAACTAATTTAACAGGTCCCTTGTGGTGTTGTTTAACCCATAGTGGGGTACATTGAGGATCTGGTTGAAATTCCGAAGAGAAATAATATTGAAGTTTTATTTACGCACCCACTGTGAGTACAGTAGATTTCGCATGTTTATATCTGTTTTATGTTAACTTTGCCTGCTGAGACCTGTTGCTTCATTTATTGTTTGGAATTCTACTAACTTGCGTAGATTTAGATGCACATTCTTACTTGTTGCATGTCCGTTCGATTGTTGTGCATCTAGTGATAGACCGGTGGGTCGCATCGATTATTCTGATGTTACTGCGCTATATGACCTGGAGCTGATCCCTCCGAGGTTCTGGTAGGCAGTATGTCATCCTCGATTGTATGTTTGTCTCAGATGGTATGTTTCATGCCGAGCTTTGGGCTCGAAGGGGCTGCGGCTCTGGTTCCGTACTTGGTGTACGAAGAGGGTATACGATGTTTGTCATCGGTGTTACCCTTGGGGCTTCATAAAGATTTATAAAATGCGTAATCTTTGTATTCACTAAGCATTCGCTTACCTCTCAGATGTTGTACTTTTATCGGAAAAGGGAAGTCTACCGCCGGACCTTCTAGTTAGGTCTTTTGTGAAGATTTGGAAGATTTGATACTACTTAATCAATAATTATGTTTCGAGACAATGTTGTAATATATTCTGGATGTTGTAATAATTTAATTGGGTGTGTAGACTTAGATTTGGTACCTTGTAGCACCGTAGGGTGTTTGACACTGTTGCACTACTTTAATTTTGTGTTTTAATGCTTCCGCACTTAAATTAGGTTATCAGATCATTATGTAATTGTGTTTGGTGATTAATCCTGGGTGTTTTGGTAATTGGTGGTTGTTGTGGCAAGGGTGTCACACGAGATGGTATCAGAGCAATAGTTTGAGATTCAAGTGTCCGTGAGGTCTTGGTCTCAAACATTAAGTGATGATATGTAGTGATTCTAAGTAATGATCTGAACTAAGATTGGTTACGATCTAGTAATCATAGGAGATTGACTATTATACGAGACAAATGGGAGGTGTCTTTAAATTAATGACATGTTATTAAACAAGTTATATGTTTATTATTTCAGAACATGTCTGGAGGAGGAATGACACCTGTAGAAACAGGAGAGATGATGCTAGCCATGATGGCTGAGCAGAACAAGATGATTCAGGATCAGTTTCGGGCTCGAGATGAGGCTGAAGCTAAGAGAAGGGAGGATAAGAGAAAGAACAAGGAAAAGGAAGGGGGCAATAATGATGAACAAGATGACAACACTGGGTCATCTAACAAACCCAAAGGTTGTCGGTTTAAGGATTTCAAAGGAAATGGGGCCGTGGAGTTTAATGGACTAGGAGACGCTGTTGCCGCACTTGAATGGATAACGGCAACCGAACGGACATTCCGAATCAGCGACTGTGCTGAGAAAGACATGGTTCGGTATTCTACCTCTATGTTCACCAATGATGCGATTATGTGGTGGAACGCTATGGTGAATGCTTTGACATTGGAGAAGGTTTCTGTGATGACTTGGGCTGAGTTCACAGACTTATTCACTCAGCAGTACTGTCCAGTTGACGAGCGCCGAAGACTGGAGGCTAGGTTCATGTCGTTGATACAGGGGACTAACACTGTGTCCCAATATGCTGTGGAATTTACGAGGCTGAGTCTGTTTGCGCCTCATCAGGTGGATACTGAAGAAAGGAAAGTGACCAGGTTCGAGGCTGGTCTGGATATTGAGATTAGGAGGGTTATGAGCAACATTCGCTACCCTACATTTGCTGGTTTACTTGAGGCTGCCATAAATGTAGAACAAATTCTGATAATGTCGGGTTATTCCATTGGGTCTGCTGCTGCTTCCACCAACCCAACGCAGCCGTCACCGCCGAAGCGCCAACGTGAGGAAGGATATTCGGGATCTTCCCGGTCTTCACAGTACTCGCCGCAACAGTCATATCGCCAACAGTCTGGTTCATATGGTCGTGGTCGTGCTCGTTCGTACTCCATCAACACCGAGCCGCAGTATTGCAATAAGTGTTATCTGGAGCACTTTGGCAAGTGTACTAATGGACGTGCTTGCTTCTGCTGTGGAGAGCTGAGCCATTTTCAGAGTGAGTGCCCAAGGAAAGGAGATGCTTGCTATAAGTGTGGGGTGTGGGGTCATTATAGTAGGAACTGTAGGAAGAATGCTCCAGCAGCTGCTGCTCCATCATCAACACGATCTTCTGGAGGTTCAAGTGGTGGTTCAGTTAACCGCCGGGGTCAGTCACAAAGGGCACCGGCTCGTGCTTTTCAGATAACGGCGGAGGAGGCCAGGGAAAACCCAGAGGTGGTTACGGGTACGTTCATAGTTAACTCTTTGCCTGCAAGAGTTTTATTTGATTCTGGTCCAAATCGTTCGTTTGTTTCCACTGTATTTGCACAAAGACTTGCCATGCCACTGTCTAGATTATCTGCTGTACTTGACATAGAAACTACTAGCAATACTCTAGTCAAAGTAGATCACGTATACCGTAATTGCACCTTAGTGATTGAACATGTAGTCTTCAATTTGGACCTGATTCCTATAGAGTTCAGCGAGTTTGACTTGATAGTCGGGATGGACTGGTTGATTGAGAATGAAGCCCATATAGTATGTAAGAACCGAATGATAAAGATAACTACTCCGGAGGGGCGTGTGATTTGTATTTACGGGGATAGGAGAAGCGGGGATCTATGTTTGTTGACTATTGCAAAAGCTCGAAAGCTTGTTGCAAAGGGTTGTGACGCTTACTTAGCATATGCGATTGATGCTAAGGCTGAGAAGAGAACTTTGGCCGATGTGCCTGTTGTTTCACAATTCCCGGATGTGTTTCCGGAAGACTTGTCTGGCGTGCCGCCTGAGAGACAAGTTGAGTTTCGAATTGATCTGATCCCTGGAGCTGCACCGGTAGCTCATTCTCCATATCGCCTTGCCCCAACTGAGATGAAAGAAATGATGACACAGCTTCAAGAGTTGTTGGACAAGGGCTTCGTTCGACCGAGTTCATCGACGTGGGGAGCTCCGGTACTGTTTGTAAAGAAGAAAGATGGCACGATGAGGATGTGCATAGACTACCGGGAGCTGAATAAGTTGACCATTAAGAACAAGTATCCGCTGCCGAGGATAGACGACTTGTTTGACCAACTACATGGGGCTAGTGTATTCTCCAAGATTGATTTGAGGTCGGGGTACCATCAGTTGAAGGTACGAGAAGAGGATGTGCCTAAGACAGCATTTAGGACACGATATGGGCATTATGAGTTCTTGGTTATGCCTTTTGGGTTAACCAATGCCCCGGCTGTCTTTATGGATCTTATGAATAGAGTGTGCAGACCGATGTTAGACAAATCTGTAATAGTGTTTATTGATGACATTCTGGTGCACTCTAAGTCTGAGGCTGAGCATGCTGAGCATCTAAGGGAAATGTTAGAGTTGTTGAGGAAAGAAAGGTTGTATGCCAAATTCTCAAAGTGTGAGTTTTGGCTGCAACAGAGACAGTTTTAAGGACATGTGATTTTTGGAGCTGGGATTTCGGTAGATCCGGCTAAGGTAGAAGCGATAAAGAACTGGGAACCGTCGTGTTCAGCTACTGAAGTTAGAAGTTTTCTGGGGTTGGCAGGGTATTATCGGAGATTTATTAAGGATATCTCAAAGATTGCAGTCCCTTTAACTGCATTAACCAAGAAAAATGCATCGTTTGTCTGGGAAGCCGTGCAACAAGAGGCGTTTGATATTTTGAAAAAGACGTTAAGTGAAGCTCCGATACTTGTTCTACCAGAGGGCAATGAGGATTTTGTAGTATACACTGACGCATCGAGGCTGGGATTAGGTGCTGTACTGATGCAGCGCGGGAAAGTAATTGCTTATGCTTCAAGACAGTTGAAACACCATGAGAAGAATTATTCAACTCATGATCTTGAGTTGATAGCGGTTACATTTGCATTGAAGTTATGGAGGCACTATCTATACGGTACTAAGTGTCAACTCTACACGGACCATAAGAGTTTAAAATACATCTTTAGTCAGAAGGAGCTCAATATGAGGCAAAGGCGATCTGTGGAGCTTATAAAGGACTACGATTGTGAGATATTGTACCATCTCGGAAAGGCTAATGTAGTAGCCGATGCATTAAGCCGTAAGGCTTACTCTAAGGATTGCTGCTGTATGATGACGTCCACGATGTTAACTTCCACAATAATTGATGATGTTAAGGCCGCTCAGGATGAAGCCTTGAAAGATGAGAATATTGGTGCTGAGGATATAAGGGCACAGATGAAGATAATGGAAACAAGCAAGTTGGGATTGAAAGGTGTATGCGGGAGGATATGGGTGCCGAAGTTTGGAGGTATGAGGGAAGTAATCATCGAAGAAGCACACCAGTCTAGGTTTTCTATACATCCTGGAAGTACAAAGATGTACAACGAACTGAAAGCAGACTTCTGGTGGCCGGGATTGAAAAAGGACATAGGGAAGTATGTGGAAAGATGTCGAACTTGCCGGCTTGTGAAAGCCGAACATCAGCAACCTTATGGCAGTCTGCAACCGCTTCCCATTCCGGAATGGAAGTGGGAACACATAACGATGGATTTTTTTACAAAGCTGCCGAAAACTAGGCGTCAACACGATGAAGTATGGGTGATCGTGGATAGATTGACTAAGTCGGCTCACTTTATACCGATTAGAGAAAATTATTCGCTGGAGAAGTCAGCTCAGATTTATATGGACGAGATCGTTTCTAGGCATGGGGTGCCTAAGTCCATTGTATCAGATCGAGATAGCCGATTTACTTCGAACTTCTGGTCGGCTTTGAGAGAAGGGTTGGGAACAAGGATTGCTATGAGTACGACCTATCGTCCACAAACCGATGGTCAGAGTGAACGGACCATCCTTACTTTGGAAGACATGATGAGATCGTGTGTGTTGGATCTCGGTGGCAATTGGGATGACCATTTGCCACTGATAGAGTTTTCGTATAATAACAGTTACCATGCGACAATCAAGAAAGCGCCGTTTGAGGCTTTGTATGGAAGGAGGTGTAGGACTCCTACGTGTTGGAGAGAAACGGGTGAAACACCAATTGCTGGACCGGCCTTGCTTCAAGAAACAAACGAGAAGATACAGTTGATTAGGCAGAACATGAAGGCATCCCAGGATCGACAGAAAAGTTACTACGATAGGAGGCACAAACCGATCAACTTTGAAATAAATGATTGGGTATATCAGAAAGTATCACCTATGAGAGGTGTTACTCGTTTCGTGAAGAGAGGAAAGTTGGCTCCGAGGTTTGTCGGACCGTTCAGAATAATAGAGAAAATTGGAAACCAGTCTTACCGGTTGGAGTTGCCTGAAGAGATGTCGGGCATACACCCGGTGTTTCATGTAGGGAACCTTAGGAAATCCTTTACTACTGAGAATGAGGATTCGGCTGACCACACCGAGCTGCAAGTTGATGAAAGGCTCCGGTATGTTGAAGAGCCGGAGTGTGTGTTAGATACTAAGGTGAAGAAATTTAGAAGCAAAGAAATCGAAATGGTGCTTGTAAGTTGGAAGCATCATAAGGGAGCCAATCATACATGGGAGACGAAAGCTGATATGCTAAGGAAATATCCGCAGCTGTTTTAAGTCAAATAATTTCGAGGACGAAGTTAGAGCGTGGTGGAGCCCATGTTGTAACATCCTCGAATTCAATTACTGTAATTCGTATTTATTTTGACAGATAATTTATAATTAAGTTGAAATATGAGCAATGATTAAGTATTTGGGATATGTAAAAGTTTGTTGTTATTTTAAGAAAATTGAGAACACAGAATTATTATTTTGGAGTATTATGAATTATAAAAGTTAGTAATGATAAAACTAAGAATAAATCAGTATTTTATGGGACCGGTCAAGTTGAGGGGTGAAATGTGCAAAATGGGAAAGATGGGAATAAAAAGGCCAAATGCCTTTCATTTTCACATTTACTCTCTCTCTCTCTAGAAACTCTCTCTACTTCTCTCTACGATATCTATCAAACCGACCGGCCGATTATCGAGATTTATACGTCATCGGAAAGATCTCGAGGGGTACTACAACAATCTACGGTTGGATTCTTGATTTCGTACGAATTGAGGTAAGAATCGACCATTTTAATTTTATTATTTCGGTTTTTGAAGTCATAAATTCGAGTTTATCATTTATTGCGTGAATGGAGTTAGTTTTGCTTGAGTTTTAGCAAGAATATGATAGAGTATGTGTAATAGAATCAAAACTAGGCATAATACATGTCATATTCGAGATTTTAGGCTTTGAAATGATGGATTTAAGCTGTAGATATGAACAAACTCAAGAATGTCAAGAACACAGTCAAAATGCAAGAACAAACTCGATTTTTGAGCTAAATTCGAGCATGTATTCGAATTTAACAACATGGATTTCGAATTTAACCCTTAAACTCGAGATGAGGTTCGAGTTTAACCCCATGGGTTCGAGTTTAGTCCTCAAATTCGAAAGGGGTTCGAATTTAACCCCTTAAATTCGAGTTTAATGCCAAAAATTGAAAACCCACTCTCTAAACTTGAATATATTGAATGAAACACGTAAACAACAAATAAAATAACAAATGTTATTCAAAGGATAAGGTGTGAACCTGAGTTGGGTTCAAATTTAGTTGTGGTTCGAATTTGGATATGAATCCGAAATGGGGGAAAAATATTGCAAAACTTATAAAACTTGGTTTTATGGATTTGAACGGTCTTTGACTCGAAATATTGTTGCAACTAATTTAACAGGTCCCTTGTGGTGTTGTTTAACCCAAAGTGGGGTACATTGAGGATCCGGTTGAAATTCCGAAGAGAAATAATATTGAAGTTTTATTTACGCACCCACTGTGAGTACAGTAGATTTCGCATGTTTATATCTGTTTTATGTTAGCTTTGCCTGCTGAGACCTGTTGCTTCATTTATTGTTTGGAATTCTACTAACTTGCGTAGATTTAGATGCACATTCTTACTTGTTGCATGTCCATTCGATTGTTGTGCATCTAGTGATGGACCGGTGGGTCGCATCGATTACTCTGATGTTACTGCGCTATATGACCTGGAGCTGATCCCTCCGAGGTTCTGGTAGGCAGTATGTCATCCCCGATCGTATGTTTGTCTCAGATGGTATGTTTAATGCCGAGCTTTGGGCTCGAAGGGGCTGCGGCTCTGGTTCCGTACTTGGTGTACGAAGAGAGTATACGATGTTTGTCATCGGTGTTACTCTTGGGGCTTCATAAAAATTTATAAAATGCGTAATCTGTGTATTCACTAAGCATTCGCTTACCTCTCAGATGTTGTATTTTTACAGGAAAGGGAAAGTCTACTGTCGGACCATCTAGTTAGGTCAATTGTGAAGATTCGGAAGATTTGATACTACTTAATCGATAATTAAGTTTCGAGACAATGTTGTAATATATTCTGGATGTTGTAATAATTTAATTGGGTGTGTAGACTTAGATTTGGTACCTTGTAGAACCGTAGGGTGTTTGACACTGTTGCACTACTTTAATTATGTGTTTTAATGCTTCCGCACTTAAATTAGGTTATCAGATCATTATATAATTGTGTTTGATGATTAATCCTGGGTGTTATGGTAATTGGTGGTTGTTGTGGCAAGGGTGTCACACATACATACATACATACATATATATATATATATATATATATATATATATATATATATATATATATATATATATATATATATATATATATATATGTACACTCTTTTACGCTCACATTTTGCATCCTATATATATAGTCTATAATTTTCCATCATTTTAAGCACTAAACACATATCATGTTTTCAATAAAAAAAAACATTTAGCACATAGAATTAATTTTTAAGCTAATCACCCAAGTTTTATAATTTTAACAATATATGCACATTTTGGCAACCAACTTTATAAATCCAAATTAATTTCTATAAATTAACCATGGCAAATTAACAAACTTAACAAATAAACACATATCTCACAAAACATACATCAAGGTTATCATCAAAATCATGCAATTTCACATACTTTGACTCTAAAAAGTCAAAATCATCATGAAAACACCATGGATGACCATGAAGCTCAAGCTTTCATTTTTGCTCAAAAAGTATGAAATAAGTTGCAATAACTCAATAAAAACACTAACCTTGGTGATTGGAAGCTTAACTCGGTACAAATCGAGCTTTTTTCTTTCACACTTTCTTTACCAAAAAATCTTCAAAATGGATGAAACCACCCAAAAGGAGGTGATTTCTAACCAAGATCTTAGATATTTGTGAAAATGTAGGTGTTTTGAAGCTTAAATTTACAAATTTTGGGCACAAAATTGATGTTTTTGGGAGAGAGCCGCACACCCAAGCGTAGCCTATTGTTCTAGGGTTATGAAAATGGTGAAATGGGGCTTAAATCTGCTTTTAAAATCGATGGGACGCAGGGCCAGCGCAGACCTGCACCCCCCCCCCCCCCGCGCCCAACTCTGTTAAAATTTTATTTTTTTTACTGTTTTGGTACGCGGGGCTGTAAATCTTTCTAATTTTTGATATGAAATGTAGTCTGTAAATCTTTCTAATTTTTTATATGAAATGTAGTCTAAAAATTTTTGTGAGGGCTAAATTAATTAATATTATCGTTTTAACCTACCCTCCCCAACTTAGACTTTTGTGACGTCCTCGTCACATCAAAATTAATTTATCGGTTAAGAACATAGAAAGATAGATCGGTACATATTCCTTATTCATAATAATTAAACTTAAACAAACAAATAAGTAAACAAACAAAATTTAACTTTTATAATTCAACTTAAATAAACATCACACTTTAAAATAAAAATAAAATACTATTACAATTCAAATAAACGTAAATAAACAAACCAAACAAAATAGATCACCACATCAGAAATAATCCAAACCATACTTAACGTTTTAGCACGCGTAATTAAAATAATTATTCAAATAATTATAAAATCATCATTCTGTTGGAACTTATTTTGTTGATGAAATAAAAGTCTAGGGTACAAAATGTAAATAGCTCAAAGTTGTAAATAGAATATAAATAGTAATTTTGACTTTGTAATTGTAGTAGATCTGACATTTTGTGAAATCACTTTTTGCACGGAAATTCAGAAAGCAATTAGGGCTACAGTAACTGTTCTTTCAACTTTCATCTCTTTAATTGCTTGTTCATAATCCAAACATTCGGTTAGTGTTCATGATCTTGTTCATTATTATTTGTAATTAATTGTTGATTGATAATAAGGAATCACAATTGGTATCAGAGCTTTAGGATGATTTTTTGATTGAGAATTGTCAAAACCGAACCTGTTCTTGATATTTTTTCGAAAAAAAATTGAAAAATCAACTAGGGTTTTAATCCTGTTGATTGTTGCTCATGATTCTTGGATCGAAGGAAGGTGATTGGTAAACGATTACATTGATCATAATCTTGTTTTGAATTTCCAAACACAGAAAAAGATCCTTTGATTTTTCAGGAAAGTTGAAAAAAAAAAACTCGTGTTCTTCACTGTTTCATTGAAAAACAAGGGTTTTAATCTGTTTTTAAACAAAGTTCTTTCAGAAAAAGTGTTTGAAATCAAAAACCTCACCTTCGATACCAATTTTTGATCAATTAAGGCATTTTTACAAAATTAATTGAATTCCAGACTTGAAATTCTTGAAAAAATCAGAAACTCGATTATAACATTGTTGCAGTGTCAATCGAGTTGACCACACTTGTTACTTGAGTTGACAGAACTTGTCATTCGAGTTGAATATAAGATTAAATCAAGTTGAACTTAAGTTTCAATCGAGTTGAACTTAAGATTCAATCGAGTTGAACTTAAGATTCAATCGAGTTGATTTCAGAAATAATCGAGTTGACTTGAATGTCATTTGAGTTGACTTGAACTTCATTCGAGTTGACTGGAAGGTACATTCGAGTTGGAAACAACCTTCAATCGAGTAGTAGAAAACAAGTGTTAAATTTTCAATCTTAATTCGAGTTTATTGATATATCATTCGAGTTTCTTAATAGATTGATTCGAGTTGACACTCATTGTTATCCGAGTTGACAAATGCTTTAATCGAGATGCATCTCATTTGATTCGAGTTGAACAAAAGCCAATTTGAGTTGAATTTTTTTGTAACAGTTGATTGTTTTCAAGATTCGAGTTGAGTATTTCAGTGTTCGAGTTTGTTGCATTCTTTGTTCGAGTTTTGCACTTTCATTGATCGAGTTGATCTCTTCATTGTTCGAGTTTTTCATCTTCTGAATTCGAGTTTCAATACATACACTTTCAAGTTTGATCAATTTTCATAAGTTGATCAACTTTTCCAATTCAATCAATATATCATTCGATCTTGGAAGATTCCTATTAGTCAATCATCATGTCTAAAGACACACTTGCAATGGGGTCGGAGACAAACCCTCCAATTCTCTACCGGGGAGAATACTTACAATGGAGGGAAAGATTTCTGGAGTTTATCAGTTTCCATGAACTCTTAGAAGAAATGTTAAAGTTATTAACTGACGGACTAACTGTGTTCCTGGAAGCAAATCCTGATGTACCCAACGGCAATCCTCCAATACCGGAAACAACTGTTGAGGTAACTAACCTGACAGAGGCACAGAAACGGAGAAAATTGGGGGACAAGACAACAAGAAAGTTGTTACTGATATAAATTCCCAATGACATCTACACCTGTCTGAAAAACACTAAAACAGCCAAATCCATCTGGGACGAGGTGTGTAAGCTGATGACGGGATCAGACAGGGCAGCTACAAACAGAGCAAGGAATATCGTAATGACATTTGAGAATTTTAGAGCAAGAGAGGGGGAATTTCTAGAGAACACGTACTTAAGGTTTGTCAGCTTTGTAAGCGAGATGAAGAGGAACGGTGTTACTAAGTCCAACTTAGACATCAACATGAAATTTCTGAACGTACTTAACCCAGAATGGGAAAAGTATGCAATGATCATTCAACAGACAAAAGACATTGAGGACATGGATCTCCATAAGGTCTTTGAGAACCTTAACAACTATCAAGAGGTTGTTTTAAGGAAAATGTCTGGAAAGAATAAAGCAGAAAAAGATATCGTTGACCCTTTAGCTTTATTGGCAGATAAGAAATACAAGTATAAGCTGAAGAAGGAAAAACGGGTAGTCATAAGCAGTAGTTCTTCTGAATCAGATCCATCAGATGATTCTGACATAAAAGAAATGAAGAAGCAAATGGCCTTACTCACTAAGGCATTTCAGAAGAAGTTCTACCGAAAGCCCACCAATAACAAAATGAGATACAAGACTGGCTCAAGAAAGTTTGATAAGAAGGAGAAATATGAAAAGTCTGGTGAAAGCAGTGGAAAGAAAACCGATAGATATGACAAATATGAAAAGTCAGCAAAGAAAGATACAGAGCAAAAATGCTACAACTATGGCAAACCAGGACACTATGCCCGAGAGTGCAGAATGCCTGTAGTAAAAAACTCAGAAAACTACACAAGAAAGGCACTTCTAGCTAAAGAAAAAGAAGCTGGCAAAGCTCTAATGGCTGAGGATGATCATTGGCTACAACTATCAGAGGATGAAGACATCTTGGATGAAGATGCACATATCTGCTTAAAGTCAGAGGTTTTCAATGAATCAGAACTGAGTGAGTCAGCAATGGTTGCAGAAGATGAAGTATGGGTTGGGTTGACGGATGAAGAGAATGGGGAAAAGGAAGAGTCTGATGAGGAATTGACTGAAGAAATTGCAATGATGGCAACAGGAGATGCTGGCTGCAACAAAGATAAAGAGAGTGATGAATCAGATTCAGAAAACTCAGAGAGTTCAGAAACACTGGAGGTACATCCTAACTCTGAATCAGAAAATGGTGATTCCTGTTTGCTTCAACAAAAATAATGCAAATGGCTTTCATGCTAAAGAAATTTGAAAAATCTTTAAAATCCGAAAAGAAAAATGCTCATTCCTTGGAATACAAGCTAAATCAAGAACATGCGTTAGTATTGGATTTTTCCAAGGATAAAGCATTAGCACTACGAGTTGTATTAGATTTGCAAGATAAAACAAATGATCTTCAATGTAAAATCAAAGAACTAAATAACAATATATCTGACTTAAAAGAAAAACTGAATTTGGCTGAACTAGAGGCTTCAAGTTATTCTGTAAAATATCATGCCATTTTTGACGAAAGAACAAAACTTTATGAGAAAATAAAAACATTGGAAGATGAGTTTATTGAAAGAGGTCAAACAGATCAAACAATATATTTAAATCAACCAAAAGATACCGAATTTTATAATTCTAAATCTGGTATTGGTTGGAATAATCCTAAATATCTACAAAGGCTATTTCAAATTCACCAACTTTATATGATGTCAGATATATGAATTTAGGATTACAAATGACATTTATGAAAGCATCAGATGAGATAGAATCAAGTGAGGATCCAAAAAGGCTAGGATCTGATAAAATGCAAAATTCTGTTGATTATAACAGAATAAATGAATCTAATCAAAATACTTGCATTAAAGAAGAGTATATTCAGACATATTCTGACAAGGATTTATCTGAAACTAATACTCATTCTCAAAATTTATATTTACCAGCTCAATTCTTGAAAAGATGAATTCTGATCTTGAATTGAAAATCAAAACTTTTGAGACAGAAAATCAAAATCTTAAGGCTGAACTAAAATCTCTAGAACAAAAGTTGCAACAACAGCCTGAAAAAAAAAACTAAAATCAGATCAACCACCTTCAATTCCACTTGATTCTATTAATTCTGAAAAAGACTTTGATCTGTATATGAACTCTAAAGTTTAACTCATTGGAAGAAATGTTTGTTAAAATAGATGAATTTGTTTAAAACCTTTACACAACAAACAAACTGTTGACCTTAAAGAACCTGTTAGAATTCTGCAAAGAATATCTATAGATTCAAAGGAATCATCAGAACAATCACCAAGTTTACAACTGATAAAGGAGAAAACAAAAGTTACTTTTATGACTCTTACTTATGAAAAAGGTGAGTCATCTTCCACAAAGGACTCTATTGCACTCAAGGTCCAAAATTCAAAAGGTAAGAGACCTTTACAGAAGAAACAAGTTTGTAAAATCACTAATTCTCGTGTTTCTTGTATGTCAGATTATATTGTGAAAGGTTCTCGGAAGCAAGAATGGAGAAACAGGCAGAAAGAAAAGAAAAACAAGAGTATAAAAGAAGAGTGGAGAGTGAAGGAAACTGTTGTTACAGATAGAAAGAAATAGACAATTTGAAAAATCTGTCTGTAATAATAAATTTACTGATAAATCTTGTACTAAATACTCTCGGACTGCTTTAATTGTTTTAAATTCTGTTTCTTGTAAATTAATGCATGCTAAATATGATAAGCTTGTATGGCTACCAAAGAAAAAGGATCCATCTTTTAACAGAAAAAGGTTCTAAAGCAACAACTTTCAAAAACAGTTTTCACATCAAACTGTACAAAAATGGATACCAAAAAGAACTGTTAAAAAGTGGGTACCTATAATAAAAGACATATCTTATGAGAAAAAGAATATCAAACTGCATGATTTACCAAAGTCAAAAGTACCCAACTATAAGTGGGTACCTCATATTTTATTTCGTCTTATAGGTAAATCATGTGTGGTACCTTGACTCCGGATGCTCAAAGCACATGACCGGACAGAGAGAAACACTCACTAACTTTGTGGATAAAATCTGTGGGACGGTCCGATTCGAGAATGATCAATTCTGTCTGATCAAAGGTTATGGGAGTCTTGCGTACGATAAGATAACAATTCAGAAAGTCTTCTACGTTGACGGTCTTGGTCACAACTTGTTCAGCATTGGACAACTCTGCGACAAAGGATTAGAGGTCAAATTCAAAGCAAATCGGTGCAGCATAAGATCTAGAGAAGGAAAAAAAATCCTTGCAGGGAACAGAAAAACGAATCTGTACTCTATTGACCTAGCCTCAATCAATCTGAAGAAGGATGTGTGCTTATTGTCAAAAGCAACATCTAAAATGTCTTGGCTATGGTATCGTCGTCTTTCTCATCTGAATTTTAAAGAATTAACCAACCTTGGAAAAGGGGGGTTAGTTAAAGGGCAACCAAATCTCAAGTTTCAAAAAGAGCGGTTGTGCGCAACTTGTGAAAAAGGAAAGATGACTAGAACTTCACACAAGTCCAAAACAGAACACTCATCAACGAGAGCATTGGAACTGCTACATATGGACCTGTGTGGATCAAGGAGAGTACAAATTATAAACAAGAACGCTATGTGTTGGTAATAGTCGATGACTACTCCAGATACACATGGGTTTTCTTCTTGCGTTCCAAATCTGATGCTACCGAGATAATAATAGACTTCATCCGAAGAATTCAAGTCAAGTTGCAACTTTCAGTTCAAACCATCAGATCAGATAACGGGACAGAATTCAAGAACAAATCTCTCGAATCATTTCTGAATTCCGTGGGAATAACACATCAATTCTCAGCAGCTCGTACTCCACAACAAAATGGTGTCGTTGAACGAAGAAATCGGACACTAGTGGAATCTGCAAGAATGATGCTGACATATTCCAATCTTTCGTTATTTCTTTGGGCTGAAGCTGTAGCAACAGCTTGTTTCACGCAGAAAAAATCAATAATCAACAAAAGATTCGGAAAGACCTTATACGAATTAATAAACAAACGGTTACCTAATGTTAAGTTTTTCCATGTCTTTGGATGCAGGTGCTTGATATTAAATGACAAAGACAATCTGGGAAAATTTAGTCAAAAAGCTGATGAAGGCATCTTCATTGGGTATTCGAAGGAGTCTGTAGCTTTCCAGGTCTACAATAAGCGAACCAAGACAGTCAATGAAAGCGTGAATGTAAAATTTGATGAAGGCGTAGTCATGGCTTCTGAACATACCAGTTCAGGACCCGACCATAACAAGCCGACTTCTATGAACTCAACTAAACAGAGTGCAGATAATTATGATTTAAATAAACTGTTCAAGAATTTCTATGAAGACTACTTTGAAAAGCCCAAAACTAATGTTTCAAATTTGGTGTCTGATAGGATTACTGAAGATCCAGTCGTAGTCTCGGACTATTCTCATCAACCCATTTCAGAAGTAACTGGAGAGGATTCAACGACAGATGTGCACTTACCTACTGATAGTGTACAACCCATTCAACCTCCAGTATCTTTTGAAACTCCTTTACCATCTGAAAACTCAGAAACCCCTATCTCAGATAATATATCATCAACATCAGAAGCTAACCCCCGAATTCCCTACTTAGACTTAAAACCCAATCAAGACCAAATTAAACCGTATCCACATACCTTTACGTGGACAAGAAATCACCCAACTGAAAATATCATTGGTGATCCTTCTGCATCAGTCCAAACTAGAAGAGCAACAATAAACGAGTGTTTATTTTCAAACTTTCTCAGCAAAATTGAGCCAATGAATGTAAAACAATCTCTTCTCGATGCTGATTGGATTGTGGCAATGCAAGAAGAGCTGAATCAGTTCGAAAGGTTGAAGGTCTGGAGATTGGTAGAGTGACCAAAAGATAAATCAATCATTGGCACGAAGTAGATTTTCAAGAATAAGAAGGATGAACATGGTGTCATCATTCGTAACAAGGCTCGCCTCGTCGCGAAAGGATATAGTCAACAAAAATGGATCAATTATGATGAAACTTTTGCTCCAGTTGCAAGAGTAGAAGGAATTAGGATGTTTTTGGCATTTGCTGCGCATAAAAACTTTACTTATTACTAAATGGATGTAAAAACTGCGTTTTTAAACGGGGAACTAACAGATGAAGTGTATACATATTAGCCCGAAGGGTTTACTGAGCCTTCGAAGCCTGATCATGTATATATTTTAGATAAATCCTTGTATGGCCTTAAACAAGCACCTCGTGCTTCGTATGATGCACTTTCAACATACTTGTTGAAATGTGGATTTAACAAAGGTGCAGTGGATACTACCCTGTTTATAAAATGTCAGGGACCAGATATTATAGTACTTCAAATATATGTAGATGATATAATATTTGGGTCTACAAATGCAGAATTTTGCATGAAATTCGCTTTCATAATGTCCCAGAAATTTGAAATGAGCATGCTGGGAGAAATAAATTTTTTCTTAGGTTTACAAGTTAAACAACTGACTGATGGAATTTTTATCAATCAGTCCAAATATATTCAGGACATGTTAAAGAAATTTAACATGGTCAATAGTACTCCTATGAAAACTCCCATGGCTCCGGATTCCAAATCCAAACTCGATGAGGACATTTTAATGAAACCTGTAGATGTAACTCATTGTCGATGAATAATTGGGTCATTAATGTATCTAACTGCAAGTAGACCTGATATTATGTTTGCTACATATGTTTGTGCTAGATATCAGACAAATCCGAAAGAATCATATTTGGCTGCTGCCAAAAGGATATTAAGATATCTGAAGGGAACACCAAACCTTGGTTTGTGGTATCCCCGGGAATCTTCATTCAAATTAACTGCTTTTTCTGATGCTGATCACGTAGGTGATAAAATGGACAGAAAAGTACTTCAGGAGCAGTTCAATTCTTAGGTGACAAACCCGTCTGCTGGTCATCCAAGAAACAACACTTTGTTTCACTGTCTACAGCCGAAGCAGAATATGTTGCTGTATCATCATGCTGTTCTCAAGTGTTGTGGATGAAGAGCCAACTGAGAGACTACGGCTTTACACCACAAAAGATTCCAATCTTTTGTGATTCTCAGAGTGCAATAGCCATGCGGTAAGAGGGTGAAGTTATAAGCGAGAGGTCACGGGTTCGATCCCCGTCGGAGGCAAGTTAAAATTTAGGTGGAGTAAGTAAGTCTGGTGGTAAAGGAGTAGTTTAGGAGTAGGAGTAGGATAGTTTGCCGTTCAAAAAAAAAATCTAATCCAGTGCAACACTCTAAAACCAAACACATCGACATCCGGTATCATTTTATTAAGGATCATGTAGAAAATGGTAATATAGAATTATATTTTGTTCCTACTGAATATCAATTAGCTGACTTGTTTACCAAAGCATTAGATAAAAAATAGTTTAATTTTTTGGTATACAAGTTGGGTATGTTGAATCATTAGATTTAAAAATTCAGTAGTTACAAATTATAATTTTAAATTTACATTTTTTTTATTTGATCTTCATATGATATTAAATTCATGAATTTTAAAGTTTTAAATTTTTCAGAATTTAACAGATCTGGATTGTCATGTGCAAGAGGAGCAGAAAATGTTATCTGATTTTGAGAAACTCTGATAAATTTTATCTGATTTTTTGTAAGGGGAGCAGACAGTCAAAATAATATATACATCTGAGGGGGAGCTCAATTGCAAACATCAAGGGGGATCACTATGTTTTGTTTTTAGATATTTTTTTGTGTGATTATGATTTTTATTTTTATTTTTTTGTTAAATTTTTTTGTATTGTTTTTGAATGTAGTCAAATTTTTTTTGGTGTTATAATTTTTTTTTACTTTTAGTTGTGTCTTAAATTTTTTTTTTTTAATTTGAATTTTGAATTCAACTATAAAGTTGAAATTCAAAGTTCAAATCATTTTTTTTTTCGAAATACCGACACTAATTGCAAGTATTTTTCATCGTTTCATGTTTTATATTTCAGTCTATATGTTCTATTATCAGTTTCTGTTTGAAGATAATACAATTTGTGTGTGTTTTCGTGTATATATGTGTGTTCATGGGTTTTACTCTTGTGATGTTGTTAATCTGAAATTAACAGTGTGTTGCCATGCGGTTTATCATTTTGAACTTAAATCTCAAATTTCACGTTTCAATTTTAAACTCACAAATAGAAAATTTAATTTTTTGGTTCAAATTTTTCGAGTTCTTATAACACTGAAAATTGGATATTTTACAAAGAAGTTGTTGTTTCTGAACAAAGTTCAGTAAACAAAAGTTATCTGAAATCAATTTTCGAGTGGGACTCATGTTTTTAATAAGTGAATCAGTCCCTGAAATTCTAATTTTTGAAAATCTGTAAATGAGGACTTATAAAATTTTTTCAAAACGTTTCTCGATTAATATAGCTATCGAGAAAGTATCATCTTTTGTGCGAGTTGAATATAATATCATTCGAGAATATTGTAGTTCAATTTGAGTTGATCACTTATTCATTTGAGAAAATCTTTTATGTTATTCGAGTTGATTCATGTTCCTGCCATAGAAAATTTTTGTATAATCCTCGATAACATAAAAGATTCGAGTCCATTCAAGTGTTATTCGAGTTGGAATCATCTCTTAATCGAGTCCTTTCAAGCTTTATTCGAGTTGAATTAGGTCCAGGCCTTAGAATATTTGTATTTCATTCGATTTCATTCTTATATCACTAGAGTTGAACTTATCATTAGCTTGAGAAACCCCATTTAATGATCGAGTTGAGTAGAGTCCAGGACTTAGAATTTTTTCAATACAAGTCTCGATAATTCCTTCACTTGAGAAAGGAATCTATTTCATTCGAGTTGAGTTGTTAGTCTATCGAGAAAACATCAGACTTAATCGAGTTGGTTTTTAGTGTCATTCGGGTTGGTACCTAGGCACATTCGAGAAAAATTCTTCTTTATTCGAGTTGATTTCTTATGTCTATCGAGTTGAGTCATTCAATATCCGAGGAGCTTTACATGTGAATCGAGTTTTATACTCCAATTTTATATAAAAAAAAAAGTTTCTAAGTGTTGGGATTTAAATTTTTAAGAAAAATTTCACATTTTTCAAGAAATTTTTTAAATCTGTGTTTTTCTAACATTGGTCTTTGAAAGATTGACTTTGGAATCCTCACAATAATATTTTAATATTATTGTCTGGACCCGATGCTTTAAACGGAAATACACATATTTTTATAACCTCTAGCAAAATATTTTATTTTTCTATTTGCAGGATTTCATTTGTTTATCTGTTGAATCTAACATACTTATTATTTTTCACAGGTTTCAAATGGCTTCTCAAGCTCAATCCCAACCTGCAAACTTCTCTGATTCCCATTCTTCATCAAACCACACCCTTGTCTCTAAACCAGTTAGATCCACATCAGTCACCCGACCTTCACCTTCTACCCTCATTCCCGATAACCAGCTTGTCAAACCTTTATACTGCTTACCATTCCAAAATAATAACAATCGCCTTGACACCAAAGTCATTAAACTAAGCCATCCGATCATTGTAGATATTCTCATAGGTCATCCTTTGGGATATCTTCTTCAATACAAACCCTCCATTCCTCAGGTTAATCTTCAACAATTCTGGCATACAGTGAAGTTTGTCCTAGCTGATGGTAACCAGCATTTCAAGGTTACCATCGATCAGTTCAAAACCAAAATAACCTTAGCCAGACTAAGACATAATTTATTCCTGCCTTGTTGAATGGATACAGTGAATTTCCCAGAATTAGCCGACTTTGAAGATTTCGTATCAGATGAGGAATTGGTGCATGATTTAATATGTTTGGATTATTTAAAGCCAATACCTAAGAGTTCAAAGTTCCATCGAAACGGACTCAATGGTGAATGGTACACTCTCTTTGGTATCATCAACCGGTGCATGACGTCGAAGCACACGGGAATTGACAGATGTAGTATACACTGTCTCAGAATCTTTCATGGCATAGCTTTCAACAAGCATTATGACTATGCACAGTGCATCTGGGAGGACCTTAAGGAAGTCGTGCTAGCAAAGACAACAAATCGATCAAGGAAATTTGTACCTCTTCAACGTTTCATTCAAATCCTTATCAGAGGTAATCTTAGGGCCAATGAAAATATACCGAAACGAACAAGTTCTCAACGATGTCCCGATTAGGTAATGTTGAACTTACACGAGGTACCAGATTCTCCAAATGCCAATATCATGTCTATTTCAGAAGCATTGTTCAAATATGCAGATCAGGAGAGTGAGAATGTCAGGCTATACAAAATAGATCACGCTCCTATAGAGACCCAATAACCGGGTTCTCTTAACCAAGGATTTGTAGGAGAGGAGGAACTTCAGCATGGGGCTGAAGTTCAGGGAAGCCAAATAGTGTCTGAGGGAGCAGAAGTTAATGTGAGGGGTGGTGAGGGAGAAGCTAGTAGCTCCGATTCTGAACGAACTTTGTCAAACATTAATGAGGGAGCTGCAGAAGGAGTGGATGATGATGATGATGATAATGATGATGATGAATGAGGTCCTGATCATAATGAGGGAGGTGCCGGTTTAGTTGATATAGTAGAAATAGCGCGGCAGAGTGTGAGGATGTACGAAGCCCAGAAAGCCAGGATAGAACCACATATGCTGTTAGCTCCCAACAGGGAGTTAGCATTGAAGAAGTCAGTATCCCACTGATGATTGCACACCCCACCGACCACTCTTTCTCCTATCAACAAAAGACTGTTTCATTTGTTCACCGAGATGAAGCTCAACTGCTATTCGATAATTCTTTGGATTTGATGGATATTGAAACAAGTACACATCCGCCCGAGTGTATGACTTCTTTTGTTGCACTTAGTCTAGAACCGATACACACTACGACACTTGCGTCTACATCATCTGTTGAAGTAAGTGTAGTCGAACTAAGTGTCACTTCCGAAACAACCTCAGTAACGGAAGCAGTTGTTGCTCCGTCACTTGAAGAGGTTGGAAGTCCAGTTAGAGCCACATCATTGCCATCTCTGAGAACTGGCCACGCAGACGTTCCTTTTACAAGTTCAACTGTCATGTCAGCTGGAAGTCTAAGTGACCGAGTAGTTACTCTTTCCCCTTTCGTTACTGAATCATCTTTATCTCAAGCATTGAATGCTGCTGTTGCCGGAGTGAATAATCATTTGACAGCCCAATTATCAGAAGTCGTGTCTCAGATGACTAATATCCAAAAGTTTTTAAAGGGCAAATCTGTGGCAGAAGAAACTGTGAAGCAACCAGATCCACCTCAAGCTATAGAAGAGCTACGAGACTTTGTTTTTGAACAATTTGATGAGATGCGAGAACGAATGATAGGGTTGGAAAGTACAGTGATCACGGCATTGGGAAACTTATCTGAACGAGTATCAGCTGTCGAACTAACGTGCAAGGCTCAAGCTTCAGCGCCAAAATGAAAGCATGACGAGCATGATGATGACTCCGATGATGCTCCTCATGAGGGGGAGAAGAGGAGGAAGCTTGATGAGCCAACACCTGGTCTATTGATGATTACGTATCTAGAGAAAGACACTGAGGCTCAAGAGAAAGGAGAAGCCGGAAGCTCAAAAGAACCTGTTGATGTTCAAGAAGGACATGAATTGATTCTTTATGAAGATGTTCCTGTTCCATTGAGCATTCAGTCAGAGTTTTATAATTTCGATGAATATGAAGATTCAGAATATGATGTTCAGGAGCAATTCCAATGATTGAGGATGTTGCAGAGAAAGTAGTGGAGATTGAAGAGTCAGATGATGATGATGTCATTAAATTGACAGATGTTGTAGTTCGAGCTGAAAGAATAGAAGAAGAAGTTTTGGTACAGGAAATCCTTAAAGATGATATACCTATACCGACGGTTGAAAAGCCTGAGGTTACGGTCCAAGTAAAAGAAGAAGAGATGGAACCATTCCATGTGGAGAGTTTTATTCCTCTAGTCGTTAAAGAAGTTAATGAGTTTGAGATAATTGAAAGGTTCTTTAATGAATATGTCTTAGCAGAGGAATCGAAAAGACAACATCAACTAAGGTTTGAAGCCCAAAGAATTGTTCAAAGGGAAATTAACGACATGCTGTGTATTCTAATTGAAGAAGAAGTAAGAAAGAAAAAGAAAAAGGGATTGGAGCTTTTGTCGAAGAAATCTACTGAGTATACAAGGAAAAGGAATAAATTGCCATATCTTGAAGATTACCTTGAGAAGAAGATATTTTGCAAAAAGCAAGCCTCGTGCACTTTTCTGAAGTTACTTAGAGTTTTAGAGCCGAATAGACCGAATCTAGCTAATTATGCTACTTTCACGGTTACTAGATTAGACGGAAATACTTACACGTTACAGAAGCATACATGTTTTTGATGAACTTGGTTGATATTGAAGACTTGTTTGATGAACTTTGTAGAAATAAACAGAATGAACACTGTAGGTTTGCTCTAAAGACATTTCATTTAATGCACATTAAGCTAGTTCTCATGTCAGTGCAAGATCTTCAAATCGGTGTTGAAAGAGGCATGCGAAAGATCAATGTAACTCCACCGAATAGAGAAATCAAGTTTGCAGAGGAGTTGAAAGAATATCAAGTAATAATGGTGAAGCGTCCAGCTGTGATGTACAGAGATAAAAATCGAAAGCTGAGAGCAATGAGGAGTATTGAATTAAACAAGTTCTGTGATGGAACCCTTCAGAAGGTGATGAGTGGGTTGAAGGGTAAATTAGCTGCTGATCAGAAGAGGAAAACTAAAAGAGGAGCTCTCAATGCTTATGATAAGATGTTAGGAATAAATATTAAATAGAGATGAAACAATTATATTGTTTATTAGTTTAGGGATGTTATTGTAAATACACAATACTTGTGTATTGTGTATAAATGGGCATTGCATATGTTACTGTTGAGGAGAGCTTGAAGTTACATACACACATACGAATAGATCAGATTAGACAGAAGGAGTGTCAAGCAAGAAACTCAAGAACATCAATGTAATATTTCTTCTCTCATTAATCAAGCATTCGGTTTTATGTGTTGATAATAATTGTTCATATGCTTGTTTTATGATGAATGAATTTTATGAAACATGAATTCACAATTGGTATCAGAGCCTAATATGGCTGTAATTGATTGAATTTTGAATCTGAAAATTTTAATTTTTCGAACAATGTTACATCAATATTTTTTCGAAACAGAAAATTAATTGAGGTTTTTGATTTTGTGGATGAAATTTTATCAAAATTGAATCGAATGTGTAGGATTTAAAGTCGAATCTACTGTGATAAGCATCAGCTTTTAATTCCAAACACACAGAATTTAATTGAGAATTTTCAGATTTTTTTGAAAAAGTGTGTTCTTGAGGTTTTTGGTCGATTTTTGGTTTTTAATCGAGAATTAGCCAAAGTGATTTCAAAAAAGTTGTTTCTGCTATTAAAACGAACCTTCGAAATCAATTTGAGGTCAATTCATGAATTTTTGTTAAAAATTTTGAATCTGAACTTGTTTTTTGTTGAAAAATGATGAAACTCGGGCAAAACTGCATTCTTAGTGTTATTCGAGTTTTATGAAAGCTTTATTCAAGTTTGATGAATGCTTCATTCTAGTTTTATGTATGCTTAATTCGAGTTTTATCTTTAACTGATCGAGTTGGATAAAGAGTTAATCGAGAACTTCATGTTTCATTCGAGTTGATCAAAGCATCAATCGAGAAACTTCATGTTTCATCCGAGTTGATCACAGACCAATTCGAGTTGGACTACAAGGTCATTCGAGTTTCATTCACTTCACATTCGAGTTGAATCATTCTTCATTCGAGATTCAATAAGCTTCATCCGAGTTCCATACTTAATCAATCGAGTAACATACTTAATAATTCGAGTTTAAACATTCTTCATTCGAGTTTTATAAAGCTTCATTCGAGTTTCAGTCATAACCATTCGAGTTTCATTCTTTTATCATTCGAGGTTGACTATATGACCTACTCTGCTTAAACTGGTCATAACTTTCGACTGGAACATAGTTAGAAGGCCTACCATACGTCAAATCGAAGCTTAAACAAAGATTTACATTTCTAGAACTGGCGTAGCCGGCTCGGGTAAATTTTCGAGGCCCATTTCCACTCTAGAGAAATCAAGTTTGCAGGGGAGTTGAAAGAATATCAAGTAATAATGGTGAAGCGTCCAGCTGTGATGTACAGAGATAAAAATCGAAAGCTGAGAGCATTGAGGAGTATTGAATTAAACAAGTTCTATGGAACCCTTCAGAAGGTGATGAGTGGGTTGAAGGGTAAATTAGCTGCTGATCAGAAGAGGAAAACTAAAAGAGGAGCTCTCAATGCTTATGATAAGATGTTAGGAATAAATATTAAATAGAGATGAAACAATTATATTGTTTATTAGTTTAGGGATGTTATTGTAAATACACAATACTTGTGTAGTGTGTATAAATGGGCATTGCATGTGTTACTGTTGAGGAGAGCTAGAAATTACATACACACATACGATTAGATCAGATTGGAGAGAAGGAGTGTCAAGCAAGAAATTCAAGAACATCAATGTAATATTTCTTCTCTCATTAATCAAGCATTCGGTTTTATGTGTTGATAATAATTGTTCATATGATTGTTTATTGATGAATGAATTGTATGAAATATGAATTCACAATTGGTATCAGAGCCTAATATGGCTGTAATTGATTGAATTTGAATCTGAAAATTTTAATTTTTCGAACACTGTTACATCAATTTTATTTCGAAACAGAAAATTAATTGAGGTTTTTGATTTTGTGGATGAAATTTTATCAAAATTGAATCGTAGGTGTAGGATTTAAAGTCGAATCTCCTGTGATAAGCATCAGCTTTTAATTCCAAACACACAGAATTTAATTGAGAATTTTCAGATTTTTTTGAAAAAGTGAGTTCTTGAGGTTTTTGGTCGATTTTTGGTTTTTAATCGAGAATTAGCCAAAGTGATTTCACAAAAGTTGTTTCTGCTATTAAAACGAACCTTCGAAATCAATTTGAGGTCAATTCATGAATTTTTGTTAAAAATTTTGAATCTGAACTTGTTTTTTGTTGAAAAATGATGAAACTCGGGCTAATCGAGAACTTCATGTTTCATTCGAGTTGATCAAAGCATCAATCGAGAAACTTCATGTTTCATCCGAGTTGATCATAGAGCAATTCGAGTTGGACTACAAGGTCATTCGAGTTTCATTCACTTCACATTCGAGTTGAATCATTCTTCATTCGAGATTCAATAAGCTTCATCCGAGTTCCATACTTAATCAATCGAGTATCATACTTAATACGAGTTTAATCATTCTTCATTCGAGTTTTATAAAGCTTCATTCGAGTTTCAGTCATAACCATTCGAGTTTCATTCTTTTA
Source organism: Centrapalus pauciflorus (assembly GCA_020465985.1). Lineage (NCBI taxonomy): Eukaryota > Viridiplantae > Streptophyta > Magnoliopsida > Asterales > Asteraceae > Centrapalus > Centrapalus pauciflorus. Next base: position 204,081 of record JAANYP010008349.1, read on the forward strand.
TCATTCGAGGTTGACTATATGACCTATTCTTCTTAAATTGGTCATAACTTTTGACTGGAACATAGTTAGAAGGCCTACCATACGTCAAATCGAAGCTTAAACAAAGATTTACATTTCTAGAACAGGCATAGCCGGTTCGGGTAAACTTTCGAGGCCCAATTCCACTCTAGAGAAATCAAGTTTGCAAGGGAGTTGAAAGAATATCAAGTAATAATGGTGAAGCGTCCAGCTGTGATGTACAGAGATAAAAATCGAAAGCTGAGAGCAATGAGGAGTATTGAATTAAACAAGTTCTGTGATGGAACCCTTCAGAAGTTGATGAGTGGGTTGAAGGGTAAATTTGCTGTTGATCAGAAGAGGAAAACTAAAAGAGGAGCTCTCAATGCTTATGATAAGATGTTAGGAATAAATATTAAATAGAGATGAAACAATTATATTGTTTATCAGTTTAGGGATGTTATTGTAAATACACAATACTTGTGTATTGTGTATAAATGGGCATTGCATGTGTTACTGTTGAGGAGAGCTAGAAATTACATACACACATACGATTAGATCAGATTAGAGAGAAGGAGTGTCAAGCAAGAAATTGAAGAACATCAATGTAATATTTCTTCTCTCATTAATCAAGCATTCGGTTTTATGTGTTGATAATAATTGTTCATATGATTGTTTATTGATGAATGAATTGTATGAAATATGAATTCACAGTTGGTATCAGAGCCTAATATGGCAGTAATTGATTGAATTTTGAATCTGAAAATTTTAATTTTTTGAACACTGTTACATCAATTTTTTTTCGAAACCGAAAATTAATTGAGGTTTTTGATTTTGTGGATGAAATTTTATCAAAATTGAATCGAAGGTGTAGGATTTAAAGTCGAATCTATTGTGATAAGCATCAGCTTTTATTTCCAAACACACAGAATTTAATTGAGAATTTTCAGATTTTTTTGAAAAAGTGTGTTCTTAAGGTTTTTGGTCGATTTTTGGTTTTTAATCGAGAATTAGCCAAAGTGATTTCACAAAAGTTGTTTCTGCTATTAAAACGAACCTTCGAAATCAATTTGAGGTTAATTCATGAATTCTTGTTAAAAATTTTGAATATGAACTTGTTTTTTGTTGAAAAATGATGAAAGTCGGGCAAAACTGCATTGTTAGTGTTATTCGAGTTTTATGAAAGCTTTATTCGAGTTTGATGAATGCTTCATTCAAGTTTTATGTATGCTTAATTGGAGTTTTATCCTTAACTGATCGAGTTGGATAAAGAGTTAATCGAGAACTTCATGTTTCATTCGAGTTGATCAAAGCATCAATCGAGAAACTTCATGTTTCATCCGAGTTGATCACAGAGCAATTCGAGTTGGACTACAAGGTCATTCGAGTTTCATTCACTTCACATTCGAGTTGAATCATTCTTCATTCGAGATTCAATAAGCTTCATCCGAGTTCCATACTTAATCAATCGAGTATCATACTTAATAATTCGAGTTTAATCATTCTTCATTCGAGTTTTATAAAGCTTCATTCGAGTTTTAGTCATAACCATTCGAGTTTCATTCTATATGACCTATTCTGCTTAAATTTGTCATAACTTTTGACTGGAACATGGTTAGAAGGCCTACCATACGTCAAATCGAAGCTTAAACAAAGATTTACATTTCTAGAACAGGCGTAGCCGGTTCGGGTAAATTTTCGAGGCCCAATTCCACTATAGAGAAATCAAGTTTGCAGGGGAGTTGAAAGAATATCAAGTAATAATGGTGAAGCGTCCAGCTGTGATGTACAGAGATAAAAATCGAAAGCTGAGAGTACTGAGGAGTATTGAATTAAACAAATTCTGTGATGGAACCCTTCAGAAGGTGATGAGTGGGTTGAAGGGTAAATTAGCTGCTGATCAGAAGAGGAAAAACTAAAAGAGGAGCTCTCAATGCTTATGATAAGATGTTAGGAATAAATACTAAATAGAGATGAAACAATTATATTGTTTATTAGTTTAGGGATGTGATTGTAAATACACAATACTTGTGTATTGTGTATAAATGGGCATTGCATGTGTTACTGTTGAGGAGAGCTTGAATTTACATACACATATACGATTAGATCAGAATAGAGAGAAGGAGTGTCAAGCAAGAAAGTCAAGAACATCAATGTAATATTTCTTCTCTCATTAATCAAGCATTCGGTTTTATGTGTTGATAATAATTGTTCATATGATTGTTTATTGATGAATGAATTGTATGAAATATGAATTCCCAACTGGTATCAGAGCCTAATATGGCTGTAATTGATTGAATTTTGAATCTGAAAATTTTAATTTTTCGAACACTGTTACATCAATTGTTTTTCGAAACAGAAAATTAATTGAGGTTTTTGATTTTGTGGATGAAATTTTATCAAAATTGAATCGAAGGTGTAGGATTTAAAGTCGAATCTACTGTGATAAGCATCAGGTATTAATTCCAAACACACACAATTTTATTGAGAATTTTCAGTTTTTTTGAAAAAGTGTGTTCTTGAGGTTTTTGGTCGATTTTTGGTTTTTAATCGCCAAAGGGATTTCACAAAAGTTGTTTCTGCTATTAAAACGAACCTTCGAAATCAATTTGAGGTCAATTCATGAATTTTTGTTAAAAATTTTGAATCTGAACTTGTTTTTTGTTGAAAAATGATGAAACTCGGGCAAAACTGCATTCTTAGTGTTATTCGAGTTTTATGAAAGCTTTATTCGAGTTTGATGAATGCTTCATTCGAGTTTTATGTATGCTTAATTCGAGTTTTATCCTTAACTGATCGAGTTGGATAAAGAGTTAATCGAGAACTTCATGTTTCATTCGAGTTGATCAAAGCATCAATCGAGAAACTTCATGTTTCATCCGAGTTGATCACAGAGCAATTCGAGTTGGACTACAAGGTCATTCGAGTTTCATTCACTTCACATTCGAGTTGAATCATTCTTCATTCGAGATTCAATAAGCTTCATCCTAGTTCCATACTTAATCAATCGAGTATCATACTTAATAATTCGAGTTTAATCATTCTTCATTCGAGCTTTATAAAGCTTCATTCGAGTTTCAGTCATAACCATTCGAGTTTCATTCTTTTATCATTCGAGGTTGACTATATGACCTATTCTGCTTAAATTGGTCATAACTTTTGACTGCAACATAGTTAGAAGGCCTACCATACGTCAAATCGAAGCTTAAACAAAGATTTACATTTCTAGAGCCGGCGTAGCCGGTTCGGGTAAATTTTCGAGGCCCAATTCCACTCTAGAGAAATCAAGTTTGCAGGGGAGTTGAAAGAATATCAAGTAATAATGGTGAAGCGTCCAGCTGTGATGTACAGAGATAAAAATCGAAAGCTGAGAGCAATGAGGAGTATTGAATTAAACAAGTTCTGTGATGGAACCCTTCAGAAGGTGATGAGTGGGTTGAAGGGTAAATTAGCTGCTGATCAGAAGAGGAAAACTAAAAGAGGAGCTCTCAATGCTTATGATAAGATGTTAGGAATTAATATTAAATAGAGATGAAACAATTATATTGTTTATTAGTTTCGGGATGTTATTGTAAATACACAATACTTGTGTATTGTGTATAAATGGGCATTGCATGTGTAACTGTTGAGGAGAGCTTGAAATTACATACACACATACGATTAGATCAGATTAGAGAGAAGGAGTGTCAAGCAAGAAAGTCAAGAACATAAATGTAATATTTCTTCTCTCATTGATCAAGCATTCGGTTTTATGTGTTGATAATAATTATTCATATGATTGTTTTATGATGAATGAATTGTATGAAATATGAATTCACAATTGGTATCAGAGCCTAATATGGCTGTAATTGATTGAATTTTGAATCTGAAAATTTTAATTTTTCGAACACTATTACATCAATTTTTTTCGAAATAGAAAATTAATTGAGGTTTTTGATTTTGTGGATGAAATTTTATCAAAATTGAATCAAAGGTGTAGGATTTAAAGTCGAATCTACTGTGATAAGCATCAGCTTTTAATTCCAAACACACAGAATTTAATTGAGAATTTTCAGATTTTTTTGAAAAAGTGTGTTCTTGAGGTTTTTGGTCGATTTTTGGTTTTTAATCGAGAATTAGCCAAAGTGATTTCACAAAAGTTGTTTCTGCTATTAAAACGAACCTTCGAAATCAATTTGAGGTCAATTCATGAATTTTTGTTAAAAATTTTGAATCTGAACTTGTTTTTTGTTGAAAAATGATGAAACTCGGGCAAAACTGCATTCTTAGTGTTATGCGAGTTTTATGAAAGCTTTATTCGAGTTTGATGAATGCTTCATTTGAGTTTTATGTATGCTTAATTCGAGTTTTATCCTTAACTGATCGAGTTGGATAAAGAGTTAATCGAGAACTTCATGTTTCATTCGAGTTGATCAAAGCATCAATCGAGAAACTTCATGTTTCATCCGAGTTGATCACAGAGCAATTCGAGTTGGACTACAAGGTCATTCGAGTTTCATTCACTTCACATTCGAGTTGAATCATTCTTCATTCGAGATTCAATAAGCTTCATCCGAGTTCCATACTTAATCAATCGAGTATCATACTTATTATTTCGAGTTTAATCATTCTTCATTCGAGTTTTATAAAGCTTCATTCGAGTTTCAGTCATAACCATTCGAGTTTCATTCTTTTATCATTCGAGGTTGACTATATGACCTATTCTGCTTAAATTGGTCATAACTTTTGACTGGAACATAGTTAGAAGGCCTACCATACGTCAAATCGAAGCTTAAACAAAGATTTACATTTTTAGAACAGGCGTAGCGGGTTCGGGTAAATTTTCGAGGCCCAATTCCACTCTAGAGAAATCAAGTTTGCAGGAGAGTTGAAAGAATATCAAGTAATAATGGTGAAGCGTCCAGCTGTGATGTACAGAGATAAAAATCGAAAGCTGAGAGCAATGAGGAGTATTGAATTAAACAAGTTCTGTGATGGAACCCTTCAGAAGGTGATGAGTGGGTTGAAGGGTAAATTAGCTGCTGATCAGAAGAGGAAAACTAAAAGAGGAGCTCTCAATGCTTATGATCAGATGTTAGGAATAAATATTAAATAGAGATGAAACAATTATATAGTTTATTAGTTTAGGGATGTTATTGTAAATACACAATACTTGTGTATTGTGTATAAATGGGCATTGCATGTGTTACTGTTGGGGAGAGCTTGAAATTACATACACACATACGATTAGATCAGATTAGAGAGAAGGAGTGTCAAGCAAGAAATTCAAGAACATTAATGTAATATTTCTTCTCTCATTAATCAAGCGTTCGGTTTTATGTGTTGATAATAATTGTGCATATGATTGTTTATTGATGAATGAATTGTATGAAATATGAATTCCCAACTGGTCAGAGCCTAATATGGCTGTAATTGATTGAATTTTGAATCTGAAAATTTTAATTTTTCGAACACTGTTACATCAATTTTTTTTCGAAACAGAAAATTAATTGAGGTTTTTGATTTTGTGGATGAAATTTTATCAAAATTGAATCGAAGGTGTAGGATTTAAAGTCGAATCTACTGTGATAAGCATCAGGTTTTAATTCCAAACACACAGAATTTTATTGAGAATTTTCAGTTTTTTTGAAAAAGTGTGTTCTTTAGGTTTTTGGTCGATTTTTGGTTTTTAATCGAGAATTAGCCAAAGTGATTTCACAAAAGTTGTTTCTGCTATTAAAACGAACCTTCGAAATCAATTTGAGGTCAATTCATGAATTTTTGTTAAAAATATTGAATCTGAACTTCTTTTTTGTTGAAAAATGATGAAACTCGGGCAAAACTGCATTCTTAGTGTTGTTCGAGTTAAAACTATTCGAGTTTGAAATAAGGCCTTCATCGAGTTTTATTAAATGTCTAATTCGATTTATTCCTTAACTATCGACGTTGATAAAGTTAATCGAGAACTTCCATTTTCATTCGATTGATCAAGCACAGATCGAGAACCAGTTTCTCCGAGTATGATCACAGAGCAATCGAGTTGGACTACAAAGGTCATTCGAGTTTCATTCACTTCACATTCGAGTTGAATCATTCTTCATTCGAGATTCAATAAGCTTCATCCGAGTTCCATACTTAATCAATCGAGTATCATACTTAATAATTCGAGTTTTATAAAGCTTCATTCGACTTTCAGTCATAACCATTCGAGTTTCATTCTTTTATCATTCGAGGTTGACTATATGACCTATTCTGCTTAAATTGGTCATAACTTTTGACTGGAACATAGTTAGAAGGCCTACCATACGTCAAATCGAAGCTTAAACAAAGATTTACATTTCTAGCACTGGCGTAGCCGGTTCGGGTAAATTTTCGAGGCCCAATTCCACTCTAGAGAAATCAAGTTTGCAGGGGAGTTGAAAGAATATCAAGTAATAATGGTGAAGCGTCCAGCTGTGATGTACAGAGATAAAAATCGAAAGCTGAGAGCAATGAGGACTATTAAATTAAACAAGTTCTGTGATGGAACCCTTCAGAAGGTGATGAGTGGGTTTAAAGGGTAAATTAGCTGCTGATCAGAAGAGGAAAACTAAAAGAGGAGCTCTCAATGCTTATGATAAGATGTTAGGAATAAATATTAAATAGAGATGAAACAATTATATTGTTTATTAGTTTAGGGATGTTATTGTAAATACACAATACTTGTGTATTGTGTATAAATCGGCATTTCATGTGTAACTGTTGAGGAGAGCTTGAAATTACATACACACATACGATTAGATCAGATTAGAGAGAAGGAGTGTCAAGCAAGAAAGTCAAGAACATCAATGTAATATTTCTTCTCTCATTGATCAAGCATTCGGTTTTATGTGTTCATAATAATTGTTCATATGATTGTTTTATGATGAATGAATTGTATGAAATATGAATTCACAATTGGTATCAGAGCCTAATATGGTTGTAATTGATTGAATTTTGAATCTGAAAATTTTAATTTTTCGAACACTGTTACATCAATTTTTTTTCGAAACAGAAAATTAATTGAGGTTTTTGATTTTGTGGATGAAATTTTATCAAAATTGAATCGAAGGTGTAGGATTTAAAGTCTAATCTACTGTGATAAGCATCAGCTTTTAATTCCAAACACACAGAATTTAATTGAGAATTTTCAGATTTTTTTGAAAAAGTGTGTTCTTGAGGTTTTTGGTCGATTTTTGGTTTTTAATCGAGAATTAGCCAAAGTGATTTCACAAAAGTTGTTTCTGCTATTAAAACGAACCTTCGAAATCAATTTGAGGTCAATTCATGAATTTTTGTTAAACATTTTGAATCTGAACTTGTTTTTTGTTGAAAAATGATGAAACTCGGGCAAAACTGCATTCTTAGTGTTATTCGAGTTTTATGAAAGCTATATTCGAGTTGGATGAATGCTTCATTCGAGTTTTATGTATGCTTAATTCGAGTTTTATCCTTAACTGATCGAGTTGGATAAAGAGTTAATCGAGAACTTCATGTTTCATTCGAGTTGATCAAAGCATCAATCGAGAAACTTCATGTTTCATCCGAGTTGATCACAGAACAATTCGAGTTGGACTACAAGGTCATTCGAGTTTCATTCACTTCACATTCGAGTTGAATCATTCTTCATTCGAGATTCAATAAGCTTCATCCGAGTTCCATACTTAATCAATCGAGTATCATACTTAATAATTCGAGTTTAATCATTCTTCATTCGAGTTTTATAATGCTTCATTCGAGTTTCAGTCATAACCATTCGATTTTCATTCTTTTGTCATTCGAGGTTGACTATATGACCTATTCTGCTTAAATTGGTCATAACTTTTGACTAGAACATAGTTAGAAGGCCTACCATACGTCAAATCGAAGCTTATACAAAGATTTACATTTCTAGAACTGGCGTAGCCGGTTCGGGTAAATTTTCGAGGCCCAATTCCACTCTAGAGAAATCAAGTTTGCAGGGGAGTTGAAAGAATATCAAGTAATAATGGTGAAGCGTCCAACTGTGATGTACAGAGATAAAAATCGAAAGCTGAGAGCAATGAGGAGTATTGAATTAAACAAGTTCTGTGATGGAACCCTTCAGAAGGTGATGAGTGGGTTGAAGGGTAAATTAGCTGCTGATCAGAAGAGGAAAACTAAAAGAGGAGCTCTCAATTATTATGATAAGATGTTAGGAATAAATATTAAATAGAGATGAAACTATTATATTGTTTATTTGTTTAGGGATGTTATTGTAAATACACAATACTTGTGTATTGTGTATAAATGGGCATTGCATGTGTAACTATTGAGGAGAGCTTGAAATTACATACACACATACGATTATATAAGATTAGAGAGAAGGAGTGTCAAGCAAGAAAGTCAAGAACATCAATGTAATATTTCTTCTCTCATTAATCAAGCATTCGGTTTTATGTGTTGATAATAAATTGTTCATATGATTGTTCTATGATGAATGAATTGTATGAAATATGAATTCACAATTGGAATAAGAGCCTAATATGGCTGTAATTGATTGAATTTTGAATCTGAAAATTTTAATTTTTCGAACACTGTTACATCAATTTTTTTTCGAAACAGAAAATTAATTGAGGTTTTTGATTTTGTGGATGAAATTTTATCAAAATTGAATCGAAGGTGTAGGATTTAAAGTCGAATCTACTGTGATAAGCATCAGCTTTTAATTCCAAACACACAGAATTTAATTGAGAATTTTCAGATTTTTTTGAAAAAGTGTGTTCTTGAGGTTTTTGGTCGATTTTTGGTTTTTAATCGAGAATTAGCCAAAGTGATTTCACAAAAGTTGTTTCTGCTATTAAAACGAACCTTCGAAATCAATTTGAGGTCAATTCATGAATTTTTGTTAAAAATTTTGAATCTGAACTTGTTTTTTGTTGAAAAATGATGAAACTCGGGCAAAACTGCATTCTTAGTGTTATTCGAGTTTTATGAAAGCTTTATTCGAGTTTGATGAATGCTTCATTCGAGTTTTATGTATGCTTAATTCGAGTTTTATCCTTAACTGATCGAGTTGGATAAAGAGTTAATCGAGAACTTCATGTTTCATTCGAGTTGATCAAAGCATCAATCGAGAAACTTCATGTTTCATCCGAGTTGATCACAGAGCAATTCGAGTTGGACTACAAGGTCATTCGAGTTTCATTCACTTCACATTCGAGTTGAATCATTCTTCATTCGAGATTCAATAAGCTTCATCCGAGTTCCATACTTAATCAATCGAGTATCATACTTAATAATTCGAGTTTAATCATTCTTCATTCGAGTTTTATAAAGCTTCATTCGAGTTTCAGTCGTAACCATTCGAGTTTCATTCTTTTATCATTCGAGGTTGACTATATGACCTATTCTGCTTAAATTGGTCTTAACTTTTGACTAGAACATAGTTAGAAGGCCTACCATACGTCAAATCGAAGCTTATACAAAGATTTACATTTCTAGAACTGGCGTAGCCGGTTCGGGTAAATTTTCGAGGCCCAATTCCACTCTAGAGAAATCAAGTTTGCAGGGGAGTTGAAAGAATATCAAGTAATAATGGTGAAGCGTCCAGCTGTGATGTACAGAGATAAAAATCGAAAGCTGAGAGCAATGAGGAGTATTGAATTAAACAAGTTCTGTGATGGAACCCTTCAGAAGGTGATGAGTGGGTTGAAGGGTAAATTAGCTGCTGATCAGAAGAGGAAAACTAAAAGAGGAGCTCTCAATGCTTATGATAAGATGTTAGGAATAAATATTAAATAGAGATGAAACAATTATATTGTTTATTAGTTTAGGGATGTTATTGTAAATACACAATACTTGTGTATTGTGTATAAATGGGCATTGCATGTGTTACTGTTGAGGAGAGCTTGAAATTACATACACACATACGATTAGATCAGATTAGAGAGAAGGAGTGTCAAGCAAGAAAGTCAAGAACATCAATGTAATATTTCTTCTCTCATTAATCAAGCATTCGGTTTTATGTGTTGATAATAATTGTTCATATGATTGTTTTATGATGAATGAATTGTATGAAATATGAATTCACAATTGGTATCAGAGCCTAATATGGCTGTAATTGATTGAATTTTGAATCTGAAAATTTTAATTTTTCGAACACTGTTACATCAATTTTTTTTCGAAACAGAAAATTAATTGAGGTTTTTGATTTTGTGGATGAAATTTTATCAAAATTGAATCGAAGGTGTAGGATTTAAAGTCGAATCTACTGTGATAAGCATCAGCTTTTAATTCCAAACACACAGAATTTAATTGAGAATTTTCAGATTTTTTTGAAAAAGTGTGTTCTTGAGGTTTTTGGTCGATTTTTGGTTTTTAATCGAGAATTAGCCAAAGTGATTTCACAAAAGTTGTTTCTGCTATTAAAACGAACCTTCGAAATCAATTTGAGGTCAATTCATGAATTTTTGTTAAAAATTTTGAATCTGAACTTGTTTTTTGTTGAAAAATGATGAAACTCGGGCAAAACTGCATTCTTAGTGTTATGCGAGTTTTATGAAAGCTTTATTCGAGTTTGATGAATGCTTCATTCGAGTTTTAAGTATGCTTAATTCGATTTTTATCCTTAACTGATCGAGTTGGATAAAGAGTTAATCGAGAACTTCATGTTTCATTCGAGTAGATCAAAGCATCAATCGAGAAACTTCATGTTTCATCCGAGTTGATCACAGAGCAATTCGAGTTGGACTACAAGGTCATTCGAGTTTCATTCACTTCACATTCGAGTTGAATCATTCTTCATTCGAGATTCAATAAGCTTCATCCGAGTTCCATACTTAATCAATCGAGTATCATACTTAATAATTCGAGTTTAATCATTCTTCATTCGAGTTTTATAAAGCTTCATTCGAGTTTCAGTCATAACCATTCGAGTTGACTATATGACCTATTCTGCTTAAATTGGTCATAACTTTTGACTGGAACATAGTTAGAAGGCCTACCATACGTCAAATCGAAGCTTAAACAAAGATTTACATTTCTAGAACTGGCGTAGCCGGTTCGGGTAAATTTTCGAGGCCCAATTCCACTCTAGAGAAATCAAGTTTGCAGGGGAGTTTAAAGAATATCAAGTAATAATGGTGAAGCGTCCAGCTGTGATGTACAGAGATAAAAATCGAAAGCTGAGAGCAATGAGGAGTATTGAATTAAACAAGTTCTGTGATGGAACCCTTCAGAAGGTGATGAGTGGGTTGAAGGGTAAATTAGCTGCTGATCAGAAGAGGAAAACTAAAAGAGGAGCTCTCAATGCTTATGATAAGATGTTAGGAATAAATATTAAATAGAGATGAAACAATTATATTGTTTATTAGTTTAGGGATGTTATTGTAAATACACAATACTTGTGTATTGTGTATAAATGGGCATTGCATGTGTTACTGTTGAGGAGAGCTTGAAATTACATACACACATACGATTAGATCAGATTAGAGAGAAGGAGTGTCAAGCAAGAAAGTCAAGAACATCAATGTAATATTTCTTCTCTCATTAATCAAGCATTCGGTTTTATGTGTTGATAATAATTGTTCATATGATGGTTTTATGATGAATGAATTGTATGAAATATGAATTCACAATTGCTATCAGAGCCTAATATGGCTGTAATTGATTGAATTTTGAATCTGAAAATTTTAATTTTTCGAACACTGTTACATCAATTTTTTTTTGAAACCAGAAAATTAATTGAGGTTTTTGATTTTGTGGATGAAATTTTATCAAAATTGAATCGAAGGTGTAGGATTTAAAGTCGAATCTACTGTGATAAGCATCAGCTTTTAATTCCAAACACACAGAATTTAATTGAGAATTTTCAGATTTTCTGAAAAAGTGTGTTCTTGAGGTTTTTGGTCGATTTTTGGTTTTTAATCGAGAATTAGCCAAAGTGATTTCACAAAAGTTGTTTCTGCTATTAAAACGAACCTTCGAAATCAATTTGAGGTCAATTCATGAATTTTTGTTAAAAATTTTGATTCTGAACTTGTTTTTTGTTGAAAAATGATGAAACTCGGGCAAAACTGCATTCTTAGTGTTATGCGAGTTTTATGAAAGCTTTATTCGAGTTTGATGAATGCTTCATTCGAGTTTTATGTATGCTTAATTCGAGTTTTATCCTTAACTGATCGAGTTGGATAAAGAGTTAATCGAGAACTTCATGTTTCATTCGAGTTGATCAAAGCATCAATCGAGAAACTTCATGTTTCATCCGAGTTGATCACAGAGCAATTCGAGTTGGACTACAAGGTCATTCGAGTTTCATTCACTTCACATTCGAGTTGAATCATTCTTCATTCGAGATTCAATAAGCTTCATCCGAGTTCCATACTTAATCAATCGAGTATCATACTTAATAATTCGAGTTTAATCATTCTTCATTCGAGTTTTATAAAGCTTCATTCGAGTTTCAGTCATAACCATTCGAGTTTCATTCTTTTATCATTCGAGGTTGACTATATGACCTATTCTGCTTAAATTGGTCATAACTTTTGACTGGAACATAGTTAGAAGGCCTACCATACGTCAAATCGAAGATTAAACAAAGATTTACATTTCTAGAACTGGCGTAGCCGGTTCGGGTAAATTTTCGAGGCCCAATTCCACTCTAGAGAAATCAAGTTTGCAGGGGAGTTTAAAGAATATCAAGTAATAATGGTGAAGCGTCCAGCTGTGATGTACAGAGATAAAAATCGAAAGCTGAGAGCAATGAGGAGTATTGAATTAAACAAGTTCTGTGATGGAACCCTTCAGAAGGTGATGAGTGGGTTGAAGGGTAAATTAGCTGCTGATCAGAAGAGGAAAACTAAAAGAGGAGCTCTCAATGCTTATGATAAGATGTTAGGAATAAATATTAAATAGAGATGAAACAATTATATTGTTTATTAGTTTAGGGATGTTATTGTAAATACACAATACTTGTGTATTGTGTATAAATGGGCATTGCATGTGTTACTGTTGAGGAGAGCTTGAAATTACATACACACATACGATTAGATCAGATTAGAGAGAAGGAGTGTCAAGCAAGAAAGTCAAGAACATCAATGTAATATTTCTTCTCTCATTAATCAAGCATTCGGTTTTATGTGTTGATAATAATTGTTCATATGATTGTTTTATGATGAATGAATTGTATGAAATATGAATTCACAATTGGTATCAGAGCCTAATATGGCTGTAATTGATTGAATTTTGAATCTGAAAATTTTAATTTTTCGAACACTGTTACATCAATTTTTTTTCGAAACTATAAAATTAATTGAGGTTTTTGATTTTGTGGATGAAATTTTATCAAAATTGAATCGAAGGTGTAGGATTTAAAGTCGAATCTACTGTGATAAGCATCAGCTTTTAATTCCAAACACACAGAATTTAATTGAGAATTTTCAGATTTTCTGAAAAAGTGTGTTCTTGAGGTTTTTGGTCGATTTTTGGTTTTTAATCGAGAATTAGCCAAAGTGATTTCACAAAAGTTGTTTCTGCTATTAAAACGAACCTTCGAAATCAATTTGAGGTCAATTCATGAATTTTTGTTAAAAATTTTGATTCTGAACTTGTTTTTTGTTGAAAAATGATGAAACTCGGGCAAAACTGCATTCTTAGTGTTATGCGAGTTTTATGAAAGCTTTATTCGAGTTTGATGAATGCTTCATTCGAGTTTTAAGTATGCTTAATTCGATTTTTATCCTTAACTGATCGAGTTGGATAAAGAGTTAATCGAGAACTTCATGTTTCATTCGAGTAGATCAAAGCATCAATCGAGAAACTTCATGTTTCATCCGAGTTGATCACAGAGCAATTCGAGTTGGACTACAAGGTCATTCGAGTTTCATTCACTTCACATTCGAGTTGAATCATTCTTCATTCGAGATTCAATAAGCTTCATCCGAGTTCCATACTTAATCAATCGAGTATCATACTTAATAATTCGAGTTTAATCATTCTTCATTCGAGTTTTATAAAGCTTCATTCGAGTTTCAGTCATAACCATTCGAGTTTCATTCTTTTATCATTCGAGGTTGACTATATGACCTATTCTGCTTAAATTGGTCATAACTTTTGACTGGAACATAGTTAGAAGGCCTACCATACGTCAAATCGAAGATTAAACAAAGATTTACATTTCTAGAACTGGCGTAGCCGGTTCGGGTAAATTTTCGAGGCCCAATTCCACTCTAGAGAAATCAAGTTTGCAGGGGAGTTTAAAGAATATCAAGTAATAATGGTGAAGCGTCCAGCTGTGATGTACAGAGATAAAAATCGAAAGCTGAGAGCAATGAGGAGTATTGAATTAAACAAGTTCTGTGATGGAACCCTTCAGAAGGTGATGAGTGGGTTGAAGGGTAAATTAGCTGCTGATCAGAAGAGGAAAACTAAAAGAGGAGCTCTCAATGCTTATGATAAGATGTTAGGAATAAATATTAAATAGAGATGAAACAATTATATTGTTTATTAGTTTAGGGATGTTATTGTAAATACACAATACTTGTGTATTGTGTATAAATGGGCATTGCATGTGTTACTGTTGAGGAGAGCTTGAAATTACATACACACATACGATTAGATCAGATTAGAGAGAAGGAGTGTCAAGCAAGAAAGTCAAGAACATCAATGTAATATTTCTTCTCTCATTAATCAAGCATTCGGTTTTATGTGTTGATAATAATTGTTCATATGATTGTTTTATGATGAATGAATTGTATGAAATATGAATTCACAATTGGTATCAGAGCCTAATATGGCTGTAATTGATTGAATTTTGAATCTGAAAATTTTAATTTTTCGAACACTGTTACATCAATTTTTTTTCGAAACTATAAAATTAATTGAGGTTTTTGATTTTGTGGATGAAATTTTATCAAAATTGAATCGAAGGTGTAGGATTTAAAGTCGAATCTACTGTGATAAGCATCAGCTTTTAATTCCAAACACACAGAATTTAATTGAGAATTTTCAGATTTTCTGAAAAAGTGTGTTCTTGAGGTTTTTGGTCGATTTTTGGTTTTTAATCGAGAATTAGCCAAAGTGATTTCACAAAAGTTGTTTCTGCTATTAAAACGAACCTTCGAAATCAATTTGAGGTCAATTCATGAATTTTTGTTAAAAATTTTGATTCTGAACTTGTTTTTTGTTGAAAAATGATGAAACTCGGGCAAAACTGCATTCTTAGTGTTATGCGAGTTTTATGAAAGCTTTATTCGAGTTTGATGAATGCTTCATTCGAGTTTTAAGTATGCTTAATTCGATTTTTATCCTTAACTGATCGAGTTGGATAAAGAGTTAATCGAGAACTTCATGTTTCATTCGAGTAGATCAAAGCATCAATCGAGAAACTTATGTTTCATCCGAGTTGATCACAGAGCAATTCGAGTTGGACTACAAGGTCATTCGAGTTTCATTCACTTCACATTCGAGTTGAATCATTCTTCATTCGAGATTCAATAAGCTTCATCCGAGTTCCATACTTAATCAATCGAGTATCATACTTAATAATTCGAGTTTAATCATTCTTCATTCGAGTTTTATAAAGCTTCATTCGAGTTTCAGTCATAACCATTCGAGTTTCATTCTTTTATCATTCGAGGTTGACTATATGACCTATTCTGCTTAAATTGGTCATAACTTTTGACTGGAACATAGTTAGAAGGCCTACCATACGTCAAATCGAAGATTAAACAAAGATTTACATTTCTAGAACTGGCGTAGCCGGTTCGGGTAAATTTTCGAGGCCCAATTCCACTCTAGAGAAATCAAGTTTGCAGGGGAGTTTAAAGAATATCAAGTAATAATGGTGAAGCGTCCAGCTGTGATGTACAGAGATAAAAATCGAAAGCTGAGAGCAATGAGGAGTATTGAATTAAACAAGTTCTGTGATGGAACCCTTCAGAAGGTGATGAGTGGGTTGAAGGGTAAATTAGCTGCTGATCAGAAGAGGAAAACTAAAAGAGGAGCACTCAATGCTTATGATAAGATGTTAGGAATAAATATTAAATAGAGATGAAACAATTATATTGTTTATTAGTTTAGGGATGTTATTGTAAATACACAATACTTGTGTATTGTGTATAAATGGGCATTGCATGTGTAACTGGTGAAGCATCCCAACTAAAAGCCACGTCATTTACAATACACATGTGGCATTAACGCAATCACAATCCATATCCCAATGTCAAGGTTTACACAAACACTGATTAATTAAAACATTTTACACAAACATTAACCGTAATATCCAAAAGTCAACCCGACATACAAAACCCGACCCGGACCCAAATATTCACATACAACCCAGTATCATTTGTCCCCAAGTTTCTAGCAAAGTATTCACATACAGATAACAAAAGCAGAATCTCCCGATTGCAGCAAGTCAAGCTCCTATCGTCGCTCAGGAGCCGGCGGTCCTATCTTCGGTCCCCCTGATACACACATCAGACTCGAATACGTAAGCTTCGCAGCTCGTGAGTACACAAGGGTTAGACACTGCACAATTCACATAATCACACATCGCATGTCACATGGCAACCCTACACTACACGGCATAACACATGCCAGCGAGTCTCTACTCAGAGACCCTAGAGATCCAATACAGAAAGAGATACTCATCTCAATTGGGGATCCCTCCCCCCCCTAGAGCCAAACCACGCCCGTGGAAGCTAACAGGAATAACGGCCGCATATATATATATGGGAACCCTTCACAGGGTCAAACAAAGCTACACAGCTCTCGCGATAACTCATCGCAATACACTATAATGGATCTCATATATATATAACACATATTAAGAAAGAAAGATCATACCTGAGAGGCAACTCGCAGTGCCCAAACAATTCATATAATCACATATGAAATATTAACACAAAAGACTCGAAAGACAACGACTAGTCTTTGGAAAAAGTCTCGCGTACTCACCTGGATCACCCTGCACAATTTCCCTAACTGTCTGATCCGAACCCGGCCCGTAACAATCTCTGGGAATCCCTGTACACAAATTAATTCTCCCAGATTAATCTCAATTATCCCATAACTGTTAATATACCCAAATGAACCCACAAAACAACCCAACGGACCCCCAAAGCCCAAACCGACCCAAGCCCGCAAAAGCCCGATCGCGGCCGCACTGGCCCGCGCTCCCCAAGAACATCGCGGCCGCGCTTAGCGCGTCGCGACCGCGCTCACGAAGCAGAACAGTTCCCCTGTTCGTTTTTCTGTTCTGTCCAGGAGGTAATTACCTCCCCAAACCCAATTCCAGCAGTTAAAACTCACAAAAATGACACCAAAACACTTATACAACATAGTTACACCAATTCCCAACATATCACAATGTTTAACACACAAAATCAAGGTTAAATCAAAGGCCCCTTTACCTTACAACTTCAAGAACACAAAAGAGAAGATTTTGATCCAATTTCAGCACTTGAATCACTTGCCTTGGCTCCAATTCAAACTCCAGCAGAATAGGTTCACACACACACACGCTTTTCTCTGAAATTGCACAAAAGGGATAAGGAAACACGTCACGTACACATATAACGCTTAAACGGATCCCGTTATATCGCGGGTTCGACACCGATACCCGACCCCAATATCAAAAATCCACTATTTATATCATTAAATCCCATTTAATCTCGTGAATCCATAATTATAATTTATCCACTAAAATTATATCCCGAATCCACGTAATCCCCCGTCCCGACACGTATAATCCACTATACGGGACGCAATTGGACCAACGCAATAATCACTATTATAATTAGTCAATAGGATAATTACACGTACCTGCTCGGGAGTCGGGGTGTTACAAATCCTCCCCCCTTACAAAGATTCCGTCCCGGAATCTAACTCTGACTCTGGAACAGAAAAGGGTAGCGACTCCGCATCTCAGATTCGGGCTCCCAAGTTGCGCTGGTACCCTTATGATGTCTCCATTGAATGAGTACCAATGATATCTCTTTATTGCGCAATTTCTTTATCTTCCGATCAGTAATCATCTCTGGCTGCTCAGCATATCTCAACTGATCATCCACGGATATCTCTGATAAAGGCACATACTGATCCTCCTTAGCTAGACATTTTCTCAGATGGCTCACATGGAATGTATCATGAACACCGGCTAACTCTGGCGGCAATCTCAATCGGTAGGCTTGATCTCTGATCCTGGCAATTATCTCAAACGGCCCTATATACCTCGGACTCAACTTGCCCCGGTGCCTGAAACGAATAACACCCTTCCATGGAGACACTTTCAACAACACCTGATCCCCAACACGGAACTCAAGCTCGGAAGTACGGCGGTCAGCGTAGCACTTCTGACGGCTCTGCGCAACTCGCATATGCTCCCGGATCACAGCTACTTTATCACTCGTCTCCTGAAGTAGCTCGGGCCCACTGATCGGTCGCTCACCGACCTCACCCCAACACACGGGGGTTAGACACTTACGGCCATATAATGCTTCGAACGGTGCCATCTTAATCGAGGCATGGTAGCTATTATTATAAGCAAACTCTACTAACGGGAGATGCACATCCCAGCTACCTCTGAAGTCTATGGCACATGCTCTCAACATGTCCTCAAGTGTCTGGTTGGTGCGCTCGGTCTGCCCATCTGTCTGAGGCCTGTAAGCTGTGCTCAGCTGAACCCGGGTACCCAGCTCTCTCTGGAAACTCTGCCAGAACCTCGAGGTGAATCGAGTATCGCGATCAGAAGTAATCGACTTCGGAACCCCATGTCGCGACACCACCTCATTAATATACAGCCGCGCTAGCTGGTCCATCGTGATCGTACCCCGAACCGCAAGAAAGTGCGCACTTTTAGTCAACCGGTCTACTATGACCCAAATCATATCGTTCCCACGCACAGTACGAGGAAGTCTGACGATGAAATCCATCGTGATGTGGTACCACTTCCACTCGGGAATCTCCAGTGGTTGTAGACGGCCGTGCGGCTTCTGATGCTCACTTTTGACCCGCAAACACGTCATACACTGCTCGACGTAACGGCCCACATCTCTTTTCATACCCGGCCACCAGTAGAACTCTCGGAGATCTCGGTACATCTTGGTGCTCCCAGGGTGAATAGACAACCTCGACTTATGTGACTCATCAAGAATCAACTGTCGCAAGTTCCCAACTCTGGGAACCCAAACTCTGCCTCTCAGCGTATATATCCCTCGGTCATCCCTGACCAACGACTCTGTCTGCCCAACTAACCTTTCCCTCTTCACATTCTGCTCCCGCCGACCCTCTATCTGTGCCAATCTCAGACTGTCAATCAGGGTAGAGGTGATCTCGAGTCTCACAGCTCGGGAGGTAACCGTCTGAACACACGCCTTACGACTCAAGGCGTCAGCAACTACGTTCGCCTTCCCAGGATGATACTGTATCTCACAGTCATAATCTTTCAGAAGCTCTAAACTGCGTCTCTGTCGCATGTTCAACTCCTTCTGACTAAAAAGATACTGAAGGCTCTTGTGATCAGTATAAACCACAAACTGGGACCCATATAGATAATGTCGCCATATCTTTAACGCAAAGACTATGGCATCCAACTCAAGATCATGGACAGTATGATTCTCCTCATATGTCTTCAGCTGTCTCGAAGCGTAGGCAATCACCTTGCCCCGCTGCATCAACACACAACCCAGCCCTGTCCCTGATGCATCACAGTACACAGCGAAATCATCCGTACCCTCGGGCAAGGCTAACACCGGCGCCTGGCACAATCGAGCTCTCAACTCGGCGAAGGCAGTCTCCTGCTCGTCATTCCACTCGAATGGTACGCCCTGCCGTGTCAATCTCGTCAACGGCATGGCTATCCGCGAAAAATTCTGAATGAACCGTCTGTAGTAGCCTGCTAATCCCAGGAAACTACGAATCTCTGGCACGGTCTTAGGCTGCTCCCAACTCATCACAGCCTCGATCTTCGCAGGATCCACTTTGATGCCCTCGCTGCTCACAATATGGCCCAAGAACTGCACTTCTCGGAGCCAAAACTCGCACTTCGAAAATTTCGCATAAAGTCTCTCTTTCTGCAGCACGCTTAGGACCTCCCTCAAGTGCCGCTCATGCTCCTCAGCGCTCCTCGAGTAGATCAATATGTCGTCTATGAACACGATCACAAATCGATCCAACATGGCTCTACACACCCTATTCATCAAATCCATGAAGGCTGCGGGTGCGTTAGTCAATCCGAATGGCATGACTAGAAACTCATAGTGTCCATAGCGCGTCCTGAAGGCTGTCTTGGGCACATCCTCTTCCCTGACCTTCAGCTGATGATATCCAGATCGCAAATCGATCTTCGAGAAGAAGCTAGATCCCTGTAGCTGAGTCATCATCTCTCGCATCTCAGTGGGTGCCAGCCTGTAAGGCGTCTTCGCAATCGGCACCGCTCCAGGGATAAGGTCGATCCGGAACTCTACCTGGCGATCTGGCGGTAGCCCAGGTAGCTCATCTGGGAATACCTCAGGGTAGTCTCGCACTACAGGTACATCCCCTACCTTCTGGGCGTCAATCACATAAGCCAGGAAGGTCTCACAACCTTTCGTCACATATCTTTGAGCTCTAACCATCGAGATGATCCCAATCTCGCCCTTTCGCCTCTCCCCGTAAACTGTCACGACCTCGGTCTTAGAAATCGGTATCCTGATCATCTTCTTTGCACAAAGAATATCTGCCTGACGGGCTGTCATCCAGTCCATACCGACGATCACATCGAAACTGCTGATCTCGATAGGCAGTAAATCGATCAAGAATCGGTGAGTATCGATCTCGAGTACACACTCTCGATACACACGGCTCACTAAGGCGGTACTGCCGTCTACCCTCTCGACAATCAATGGCACAGATAATACAGTAGGAACAACAGCAAAATAAGCACAGAAGGACACTGACACATAAGAGCGATCGGCTCCAGAATCAAATAAGACTCGCGCACGCAAGCCATTCAGAATATACGTACCCGTAACAACATCTGGAGCATCTCTGGCCTCCTCAGCTGTGGCCTGAAACACCCGGCCTCTGGCTCTCGGAGCTGCATCCCTGCGGGAGGTGGAAGAAGAAGGCTCGACTCTAGCACCGCTCGTGCTCGCTCCCGGTACTGCTGGCGCTGTCTCTGGGCAGTCACTCATGCGATGGCCCGGCTTCCCACATCGGAAGCATAATGCCTCTGGGGCTGTGCAGGCTGTAGCTGTGTGGCCGAACTGGCCGCATCTAAAACATCGGAACTGATCACTAGCACAAGGCCCGGCATGCCTGCGATGACACCTCGGGCAATCTCGCTCTCCGGACGAACCGTCAGCTCTACTCCCCGATGCCCGGGACCCCTGCCCAACACTGCTCTGACTGGCCGCATGACTGCCTCTCTGGCCCTGTCCCCGGGATCTCTCATCCCGACCTCTATCTCTGCCTCTGTCCCTGCCTTGGTCCCTACGCGGACCTGAACTCTGCTCCTGATGACGGCCCTGCTCGGGCTGCTGATCCCTCGGCTCGCGCCAGTAACTAGACTGCTCAGTGGCTCCCGTACGCTGTCTCTGAGTAGGCGGCTGCTCCCGCTGCCTCTCGATCTCTCGCTCTCTCATGCGAGCTAACTCTAGCGCCCTGGCAAAAGATGACGTCTCCTGTAATCCCACGAACTCCCTGATGTCTGGTCTCAGGCCGTCAACAAAGGCATCGGCCTTGCGCCTCTCTGTATTCACATGCTGCGGCGCGAACTGGGAGTACTCATTGAAGCGATCCACATACTGCTGCACGGACAGATCCCTCTGCTGTAAGTGGAGGAAACGGCGCTCCATCTCTCTCTGCTCATCACGGGGCGCATACTGAATCTCAAACATGTCCTTAAACTGAGCCCAGGACATCGCATATGCACGAGAATCAGACAGGGAAGACTCGATAGATCTCCACCACTGTGAGGCTCCACCCCTCAACTGATACGTGGCATACCCTACCATGTCTTTCGGGTCCACATGAGCAACCCGAAATGCAGACTCAATCTCGCGCTCCCACGCGAGTGCCATCCCTGGCTCACCCCCGCCTCTGAACTCTGGAGGATTCCCAGTCATGAAATCCTTAAATGAACCCCCTCGCTGAGATGTAGAGGAAGAGGCACCTGCACCCGTGCCCGTATCCTGACCATCCCCAGTACGTGGCCCTGTATCACGTCCCTGCTCTCTCTCCAGCTCTCTCTGCTGTCTATAGAACTCTGTAAGAACCCCAAGCAACTCTGACTTGCGGATATACTCATCATCACCCGGCGGCTTACCCACGCCAGAACCCTCTCCCTGGTCTGCCATACTGATCTGCACAAAACAAGGCAATTAAGCACAAGAAATAGGTCTCCCAGCGTTATACACTAAGCCAGGATAATTAAATCCTCTAGTATCCGTCACCGGAATACTCCCCAAGAATCTGAACACGGTCTAAGCTCAAGCATCCACTGATACTCAATACTAAAACCACAAGCTCTGATACCATACATGTAACACCCTCTAATCCCAACTAAAAGCCACGTCATTTACAATACACATGTGGCATTAACGCAATCACAATCCATATCCCAATGTCAAGGTTTACACAAACACTGATTAATTAAAACATTTTACACAAACATTAACCGTAATATCCCGAAGTCAACCCGACATACAAAACCCGACCCGGACCCAAATATTCACATACAACCCAGTATCATTTGTCCCAAAGTTTCTAGCAAAGTATCACATACAGATAACAAAAGCAGAATCTCCCGATCGCAGCAAGTCAAGCTCCTATCGTCGCTCAGGAGCTGGCGGTCCTATCTTCGGTCCCCCTGATACACACATCAGACTCGAATACGTAAGCTTCGCAGCTCGTGAGTACACAAGGGTTAGACACTGCACAATTCACATAATCACACATCGCATGTCACATGGCAACCCTACACTACACGGCATAACACATGCCAGCGAGTCTCTACTCAGAGACCCTAGAGATCCAATACAGAAAGAGATACTCATCTCAATTGGGGATCCCTCCCCCCCCCTGGAGCCAAACCACGCCCGTGGAAGCTAACAGGAATAACGGCCGCATATATATATATGGGAACCCTTCACAGGGTCAAACAGAGCTACACAGCTCTCGCGATAACTCATCGCCATGCACTATAATGGATCTCATATATATAACACATATAAAGAAAAAAAAGATCATACCTGAGGGGCAACTCGCAGTGCCCAAACAATTCAAATAATCACATATGAAGTATTAACACAAAAGACTCGAAAGACAACGACTAGTCTTTGGAAAAAGTCTCGCGTACTCACCTGGATCACCCTGCACAATCTCCCTAACTGATTGATCCGAACCCGGCCCGTAACAATCTCTGATAGCCCCTGTACACAATTAATTCTCCCAGATTAATCTCAATTATCCCATAGCTGTTAATATACCCAAATGAACCCACAAAACAACCCAACGGACCCCCAAAGCCCAAACCGACCCAAGCCCGCAGAAGCCCGATCGCGGCCGCACTGGCCCGCGCTCCCCAAGAACATCGCGGCCGCGCTTAGCGCGTCGCGACCGCGTTCACGAAGCAGAACAGTTCCCCTGTTCGTTTTTCTGTTCTGTCCAGGAGGTAATTACCTCCCCAAACCCAATTCCAGCAGTTAAAACTCACAAAAATGACACCAAAACACTTATACAACATAGTTACACCAATTCCCAACATATCACAATGTTTAACACACAAAATCAAGGTTAAATCAAAGGCCCCTTTACCTTGCAACTTCAAGAACACAAAAGAGAAGATTTTGATCCAATCTCAGCACTTGAATCACTTGCCTTGGCTCCAATTCAAATTCCAGCAGAATAGGTTCACACACACACACGTTTTTCTCTGAAATTGCACAAAAGGGATAAGGAAACACGTCACGTACACATATAACGCTTAAACGGATCCCGTTATAACGCGGGTTCGACACCGATACCCGGCCCCAATATCGAAAATCCACTATTTATATCATTAAATCCCATTTAATCTCGTGAATCCATAATTATAATTTATCCACTAAAATTATATCCCGAATCCACGTAATTCCCCGTCCCGACACGTATAATCCACTATACGGGACGCAATTGGACCAACGCAATACTCAATAAAATAATTGGTCAATAGGATAATTACACGTACCTGCTCGGGAGTCGGGGTGTTACACGATTAGATCAGATTAGAGAGAAAGAGTGTCAAGCAAGAAAGTCAAGAACATCAATGTAATATTTCTTCTCTCATTAATCAAGCATTCGGTTTTATGTGTTGATAATAATTATTCATATGATTGTTTTATGATGAATGAATTGTATGAAATATGAATTCACAATTGGTATCAGAGCCTAATATGGCTGTAATTGATTGAATTTTGAATCTGAAAATTTTAATTTTTCGAACACTGTTACATCAATTTTTTTTCGAAACAGAAAATTAATTGAGGTTTTTGATTTTGTGGATGAAATTTTATCAAAATTGAATCGAAGGTGTAGGATATAAAGTCGAATCTGCTGTGATAAGCATCAGCTTTTAATTCCAAACAGACAAAATTTAATTGAGAATTTTCAGATTTTTTTGAAAAAGTGTGTTCTTGAGGTTTTTTGTCGATTTTTGGTTTTTAATCGAGAATTAGCCAAAGAGATTTCACAAAAGTTGTTTCTGCTATTAAAACGAACCTTCGAAATCAATTTGAGGTCAATTCATGAATTTTTGTTAAAAATTTTGAATCTGAACTTGTTTTTTGTTGAAAAATGATGAAACTCGGGCAAAACTACATTCTTAGTGTTATTCGAGTTTTATGAAAGCTTTATTCGAGTTTGATGAATGCTTCATTCGAGTTTTATGTATGCTTAATTCGAGTTTTATCCTTAACTGATCGAGTTGGATAAAGAGTTAATCGAGAACTTCATGTTTCATTCGAGTAGATCAAAGCATCAATCGAGAAACTTCATGTTTCATCCGAGTTGATCAATGAGCAATTCGAGTTGGACTACAAGGTCATTCGAGTTTCATTCACTTCACATTCGAGTTGAATCATTCTTCATTCGAGATTCAATAAGCTTCATTCGAGTTCCATACTTAATCAATCGAGTATCATACTTAATAATTCGATGTTAATCATTCTTCATTCGAGTTTTATAAAGCTTCATTCGAGTTTCAGTCATAACCATTCGAGTTTCATTCTTTTATCATTCGTGGTTGACTATATGACCTATTCTGCTTAAATTGGTCATAACTTTTGACTGGAACATAGTTAGAAGGCCTACCATACGTCAAATCGAAGCTTAAACAAAGATTTACATTTCTAGAACCGGCATAGCCGGTTCGGGTAAATTTTCGAGGCCCAATTCCACTCTAGAGAAATCAAGTTTGCAGGGGAGTTGAAAGAATATCAAGTAATAATGGTGAAGCGTCCAGCTGTGATGTACAGAGATAAAAATCGAAAGCTGAGAGCAATGAGGAGTATTGAATTAAACAAGTTCTGTGATGGAACCCTTCAGAAGGTGATGAGTGGGTTGAAGGGTAAATTAGCTGCTGATCAGAAGAGGAAAACTAAAAGAGGAGCACTCAATGCTTATGATAAGATGTTAGGAATAAATATTAAATAGAGATGAAACAATTATATTGTTTATTAGTTTAGGGATGTTATTGTAAATACACAATACTTGTGTATTGTGTATAAATGGGCATTGCATGTGTAACTGTTGAGGAGAGCTTGAAATTACATACACACATACGATTAGATCAGATTAGAGAGAAAGAGTGTCAAGCAAGAAAGTCAAGAACATCAATGTAATATTTCTTCTCTCATTAATCAAGCATTCGGTTTTATGTGTTGATAATAATTATTCATATGATTGTTTTATGATGAATGAATTGTATGAAATATGAATTCACAATTGGTATCAGAGCCTAATATGGCTGTAATTGATTGAATTTTGAATCTGAAAATTTTAACTTTTCGAACACTGTTACATCAATTTTTTTTCGAAACAGAAAATTAATTGAGGTTTTTGATTTTGTGGATGAAATTTTATAAAAATTGAATCGAAGGTGTAGGATTTAAAGTCGAATCTACTGTGATAAGCATCAGCTTTTAATTCCAAACACACAGAATTTAATTGAGAATTTTCAGATTCTTTTGAAAAAGTGTGTTCTTGAGGTTTTTGGTCGATTTTTGGTTTTTAACCGAGAATTAGCCAAAGTGATTTCACAAAAGTTGTTTCTGCTATTAAAACGAACCTTCAAAATCAATTTGAGGTCAATTCATGAATTTTTGTTAAAAATTTTGATTCTGAACTTGTTTTTTGTTGAAAAATGATGAAACTCGAGCAAAACTGCATTCTTAGTGTTATGCGAGTTTTATGAAAGCTTTATTCGAGTTTGATGAATGCTTCATTCGAGTTTTATGTATGCTTAATTCGAGTTTTATCCTTAACTGATCGAGTTGGATAAAGAGTTAATCGAGAACTTCATGTTTCATTCGAGTAGATCAAAGCATCAATCGAGAAACTTCATGTTTCATCCGAGTTGATCACAGAGCAATTCGAGTTGGACTACAAGGTCATTCGAGTTTCATTCACTTCACATTCGAGTTGAATCATTCTTCATTCGAGATTCAATAAGCTTCATCCGAGTTCCATACTTAATCAATCGAGTATCATACTTAATAATTCGAGTTTAATCATTCTTCATTCGAGTTTTATAAAGCTTCATTCGAGTTTCAGTCATAACCATTCGAGTTTCATTCTTTTATCATTCGAGGTTGACTATATGACCTATTCTGCTTAAATTGGTCATAACTTTTGACTGGAACATAGTTAGAAGGCCTACCATACGTCAAATCGAAGCTTAAACAAAGATTTACATTTCTAGCACTGGCGTAGCCGGTTCGGGTAAATTTTCGAGGCCCAATTCCACTCTAGAGAAATCAAGTTTGCAGGGGAGTTGAAAGAATATCAAGTAATAATGGTGAAGCGTCCAGCTGTGATGTACAGAGATAAAAATCGAAAGCTGAGAGCAATGAGGACTATTAAATTAAACAAGTTCTGTGATGGAACCCTTCAGAAGGTGATGAGTGGGTTTAAAGGGTAAATTAGCTGCTGATCAGAAGAGGAAAACTAAAAGAGGAGCTCTCAATGCTTATGATAAGATGTTAGGAATAAATATTAAATAGAGATGAAACAATTATATTGTTTTTTAGTTTAGGGATGTTATTGTAAATACACAATACTTGTGTATTGTGTATAAATCGGCATTGCATGTGTAACTGTTGAGGAGAGCTTGAAATTACATACACACATACGATTAGATCAGATTAGAGAGAAGGAGTGTCAAGCAAGAAAGTCAAGAACATCAATGTAATATTTCTTCTCTCATTGATGAAGCATTCGGTTTTATGTGTTCATAATAATTGTTCATATGATTGTTTTATGATGAATGAATTGTATGAAATATGAATTCACAATTGGTATCAGAGCCTAATATGGCTGTAATTGATTGAATTTTGAATCTGAAAATTTTAATTTTTCGAACACTGTTACATCAATTTTTTTTCGAAACAGAAAATTAATTGAGGTTTTTGATTTTGTGGATGAAATTTAATCAAAATTGAATCGAAGGTGTAGGATTTAAAGTCGAATCTACTGTGATAAGCATCAGCTTTTAATTCCAAACACAACGAATTTAATTGAGAATTTTCAGATTTTTTTGAAAAAGTGTGTTCTTGAGGTTTTTGGTCGATTTTTGGGTTTTAACCGAGAATTAGCCAAAGTGATTTCAAAAAATTGTTTCTGCTATTAAAACGAACCTCCGAAATCAATTTGAGGTCAATTCATGAATTTTTGTTAAAAATTTTGAATCTGAACTTGTTTTTTGTTGAAAAATGATGAAACTCGGGCAAAACTGCATTCTTAGTGTTATGCGAGTTTTATGAAAGCTTTATTCGAGTTTGATGAATGCTTCATTCGAGTTTTATGTATGCTTAATTCGAGTTTTATCCTTAACTGATCGAGTTGGATAAAGAGTTAATCGAGAACTTCATGTTTCATTCGAGTAGATCAAAGCATCAATCGAGAAACTTCATGTTTCATCCGAGTTGATCAATGAGCAATTCGAGTTGGACTACAAGGTCATTCGAGTTTCATTCACTTCACATTCGAGTTGAATCATTCTTCATTCGAGATTCAATAAGCTTCATCCGAGTTCCATACTTAATCAATCGAGTATCATACTTAATAATTCGATTTTAATCATTCTTCATTCGAGTTTTATAAAGCTTCATTCGAGTTTCAGTCATAACCATTCGAGTTTCATTCTTTTATCATTCGAGGTTGACTATATGACCTATTCTGCTTAAATTGGTCATAACTTTTGACTGGAACATAGTTAGAAGGCCTACCATACGTCAAATCGAAGCTTAAACAAAGATTTACATTTCTAGAACTGGCGTAGCCGGTTCGGGTAAATTTTCGAGGCCCAATTCCACTCTAGAGAAATCAAGTTTGCAGGGGAGTTGAAAGAATATCAAGTAATAATGGTGAAGCGTCCAGCTGTGATGTACAGAGATAAAAATCGAAAGCTGAGAGCAATGAGGAGTATTGAATTAAACAAGTTCTGTGATGGAACCCTTCAGAAGGTGATGAGTGGGTTGAAGGGTAAATTAGCTGCTGATCAGAAGAGGAAAACTAAAAGAGGAGCTCTCAATGCTTATGATAAGATGTTAGGAATAAATATTAAATAGAGATGAAACAATTATATTGTTTATTAGTTTAGGGATGTTATTGTAAATACACAATACTTGTGTATTGTGTATAAATGGGCATTGCATGTGTAACTGTTGAGGAGAGCTTGAAATTACATACACACATACGATTAGATCAGATTAGAGAGAAGGAGTGTCAAGCAAGAAAGTCAAGAACATCAATGTAATATTTCTTCTCTCATTAATCAAGCATTCGGTTTTATGTGTTGATAATAATTGTTCATATGATTGTTTTATGATGAATGAATTGTATGAAATATGAATTCACAATTGGTATCAGAGCCTAATATGGCTGTAATTGATTGAATTTTGAATCTGAAAATTTTAATTTTTCGAACACTGTTACATCAATTTTTTTTCGAAACAGAAAATTAATTGAGGTTTTTGATTTTGTGGATGAAATTTTATCAAAATTGAATCGAAGGTGTAGGATTTAAAGTCGAATCTACTGTGATAAGCATCAGCTTTTAATTCCAAACACACAGAATTTAATTGAGAATTTTCAGATTTTTTTGAAAAAGTGTGTTCTTGAGGTTTTTGGTCGATTTTTGGTTTTTAATCGAGAATTAGCCAAAGTGATTTCACAAAAGTTGTTTCTGCTATTAAAACGAACCTTCGAAATCAATTTGAGGTCAATTCATGAATTTTTGTTAAAAATTTTGAATCTGAACTTGTTTTTTGTTGAAAAATGATGAAACTCGGGCAAAACTGCATTCTTAGTGTTATTCGAGTTTTATGAAAGCTTTATTCGAGTTTGATGAATGCTTCATTCGAGTTTTATGTATGCTTAATTCGAGTTTTATCCTTAACTGATCGAGTTGGATAAAGAGTTAATCGAGAACTTCATGTTTCATTCGAGTAGATCAAAGCATCAATCGAGAAACTTCATGTTTCATCCGAGTTGATCCAGAGCAATTCGAGTTGGACTACAAGGTCATTCGAGTTTCATTCACTTCACATTCGAGTTGAATCATTCTTCATTCGAGATTCAATAAGCTTCATCCGAGTTCCATACTTAATCAATCGAGTATCATACTTAATAATTCGAGTTTAATCATTCTTCATTCGAGTTTTATAAAGCTTCATTCGAGTTTCAGTCATAACCATTCGAGTTTCATTCTTTTATCATTCGAGGTTGACTATATGACCTATTCTGCTTAAATTGGTCATAACTTTTGACTGGAACATAGTTAGAAGGCCTACCATACGTCAAATCGAAGATTAAACAAAGATTTACATTTCTAGAACTGGCGTAGCCGGTTCGGGTAAATTTTCGAGGCCCAATTCCACTCTAGAGAAATCAAGTTTGCAGGGGAGTTGAAAGAATATCAAGTAATAATGGTGAAGCGTCCAGCTGTGATGTACAGAGATAAAAATCGAAAGCTGAGAGCAATGAGGAGTATTGAATTAAACAAGTTCTGTGATGGAACCCTTCAGAAGGTGATGAGTGGGTTGAAGGGTAAATTAGCTGCTGATCAGAAGAGGAAAACTAAAAGAGGAGCTCTCAATGCTTATGATAAGATGTTAGGAATAAATATTAAATAGAGATGAAACAATTATATTGTTTATTAGTTTAGGGATGTTATTGTAAATACACAATACTTGTGTATTGTGTATAAATCGGCATTTCATGTGTAACTGTTGAGGAGAGCTTGAAATTACATACACACATACGATTAGATCAGATTAGAGAGAAGGAGTGTCAAGCAAGAAAGTCAAGAACATCAATGTAATATTTCTTCTCTCATTGATCAAGCATTCGGTTTTATGTGTTGATAAAAATTGTTCATATGATTGTTTTATGATGAATGAATTGTATGAAATATGAATTCACAATTGGTATCAGAGCCTAATATGGTTGTAATTGATTGAATTTTGAATCTGAAATTTTTAATTTTTCGAACACTGTTACATCAAAATTTTTTTTTGAAACAGAAAATTAATTGAGATTTTTGATTTTGTGGAAGAAATTTTATCAAAATTGAATCGAAGGTGTAGGATTTAAAGTCGAATCTACTGTGATAAGCATCAGCTTTTAATTCCAAACACACAGAATTTAATTGAGAATTTTCAGATTTTTTTGAAAAAGTGTGTTCTTAAGGTTTTTGGTCGATTTTTGGTTTTTAATCGAGAATTAGCCAAAGTGATTTCACAAAAGTTGTTTCTGCTATTAAAACGAACCTTCGAAATCAATTTGAGGTCAATTCATGAATTTTTGTAAAAAATTTTGAATCTGAACTTGTTTTTTGTTGAAAAATGATGAAACTCGGGCAAAACTGCATTCTTAATGTTTTCGAGTTTTATGAAAGCTTTATTCGAGTTTGATGAATGCTTCATTCGAGTTTTATGTATGCTTAATTCGAGTTTTATCCTTAACTGATCGAGTTGGATAAAGAGTTAATCGAGAAGTTCATGTTTCATTCGAGTTGATCAAAGCATCAATCGAGAAACTTCATGTTTCATCCGAGTTGATCACAGAGCAATTCGAGTTGGACTACAAGGTCATTCGAGTTTCATTCACTTCACATTCGAGTTGAATCATTCTTCAATCGAGATTCAATAAGCTTCATCCGAGTTCCATACTTAATCAATCGAGTATCATACTCAATAATTGAGTTTAATCATTCTTCATTCGAGTTTTATAAAGCTTCATTCGAGTTTCAGTCATAACCATTCGAGTTTCATTCTTTTATCATTCGAGGTTGACTATATGACCTATTCTGCTTAAATTGGTCATAACTTTTGACTGGAACATAGTTAGAAGGCCTACCGTACGTCAAATCGAAGCTTAAACAAAGATTTACATTTCTAGAACCGGCATAGCCGGTTCGGGTAAATTTTCGAGGCCCAATTCCACTCTAGAGAAATGAAGTTTGCAGGGGAGTTGAAAGAATATCAAGTAATAATGGTGAAGCGTCCAGCTGTGATGTACAGAGATAAAAATCGAAAGCTGAGAGCAATGACGAGTATTGAATTAAACAAGTTCTGTGATGGAACCCTTCAGAAGGTGATGAGTGGGTTGAAGGGTAAATTAGCTGCTGATCAGAACAGGAAAACTAAAAGAGGAGCTCTCAATGCTTATGATAAGATGTTAGGAATAAATATTAAATAGAGATGAAACAATTATATTGAATATTAGTTTAGGGATGTTATTGTAAATACACAATACTTGTGTATTGTGTATAAATGGGCATTGCATGTGTTACTGTTGAGGAGAGCTTGAAACTACATACACACATACGATTAGATCAGATTAGAGAGAAGGAGTGTCAAGCAAGAAAGTCAAGAACATCAATGTAATATTTCTTCTCTCATTAATCAAGCATTCGGTTTTATGTGTTGATAATAATTGTTCATATGATTGTTTTATGATGAATGAATTGTATGAAATATGAATTCACATAAGAGGCTCATGGTCTAGTTCATTTCAAAGATAAAGTGGAGGCTATCCAACTAGAAAAAGTGTGAGGAATTTTGAGATGAAGTTAGAGCTGACAAAGTAAAGACTTGGCTTATTTCATCAAAGGGGGAGAATGTTGGAACTTATTTTGTTGATGAAATAAAAGTCTAGGGTACAAATTGTAAATAGCTCAAAGTTGTAATTTTGACTTTGTAATTGTAGTAGATATGACATTTTGTGAAATCACTTTTTGCACGGAAATTCAGAATGCAATTAGGGCTACAGTAACTGTTCTCTCAACTTTCATCTTTGTAATTGCTTGTTCATAATCCAAACATTCGGTTAGTGTTCTTGATCTTGTTCTTTATTATTTGCAATTAATGTTTGTTGATTGATAATTAGGAATCACACAATCGGCCTGAGGTGTGACAATTTTCTTCAAACTCTCCGACAGTTTCTGAAGATTGGTGATCCAGTCTGAGTGACTTTGAAACAGCTTCGCATGTTTGTTTTGCTCCTCTTGCAACTTTTCAATATTCTTCACCAATTCTTTGTTTGCATTTAGTATGCTGCCCACGACATCCTTCAGAATGTTGATTTGCGATCTCATCAAGTCTTCGATTGTTACTTTTTCCCATGATCTTTCATCCTCTTTGTCGTTTTGTCCTTCAGGGTTGTCGGGTACAGTGAATGGGATTTGGATTACTTTAGAGGTTTTTGGACAACGAATTTGATAGCCTAAATGGTTTTTCTCAAAGACTAACCCTAACATTGTAAATCTAGTGAACCAAATCTCGTTTGGGTTGAGGTATTTAATTGGTAATTGTTCCGACACCGCTTTCTTAATAATGAATAGCTCAGTTAGCATACGGCAGTGTGGATAATTCATCCTTTGCCCTAGGAAACTACTCTCCCACAGATTTTCTATTATTATGTATCCTAAAGATATGGTCGGGTATTGTAACATCCGGCACTAAACCAGGTTAGCAACAATGACCTAATCTGTATTTAATAGTCAATTATAACCTAATCAGTGGTCATTAGAAATTAATCAAGTGATTAACAAGGTTTATTAGAAAATTCAACTCAATTAGAATCAAATTCATCGGTGCGATGAATCGGGAAATCAATTAATCCGATCAATTTGCGATATGAGGGATTAATTCAACTAAGTACATAATTAAATTATGATTAGTGACACTAATCATACACTAATACAATTACTTAACCTTAATTATGCAAGACTAAAACAATTCATTAAAACAATGCATTCAAAAGTATTTTTGAATTTACAAGAAAAGGGAAATACAAGAATACATTCTAAATACATTTATAAAAAAAATGAAAATACACATAATAATTGCATAGAGGCCGGCCACCCTCATCAAAGTACACCACCTCAATATTTTAATCTTCCAACCTTGCACCATCTACATCAACTTTTCATCACCATGCTTGTGCAAACTTGCACACAATCTCCACCTCCCATATCTTTCATGATTACAAGACTCTTTCCTTTGCCTATAAATAGAGGACTTAAACTCCATTCATTTCCACTCTTACAACAACAAAAACCCTCTCCTCTTCTCCTCTCAAAATCCGGCCCCAAGGCCAAGTGAAAGAGCAAAAATTCCAACTTTGGTGTTCTTCAAATATTTCAAAGTATTTCTTGTGCAACTCTTTCAAGATCAAGACTTCTACTCATTTTCATTCCTATAATTCATCAAAGTAAGTAAATACTAGCTTATATCATCTTATATTTATGTTTATATAAGTCTTGCATAATATATAAAATCACCTACCACAACAAGTTTCATAAAAACTCAAGTTTATAAGTTTCTAGTTTTTATTTTAAGTTGTTTCTTTAAATGTGTTTATGAATATATGAACACATTATAAAAGTGTTAATAGTATGAAAACATGTGATATATATGTGTTTTTATAACTTTTAATAACTTTTATACAAGTAGTCTTTGAATAAACAACAAGAATCATAAGTTGTTTCAAGTTTATAAACTACGGATTTTCGGCAGAAAATTTATATCGACTTTGAAAAATCATAACTAATTCATAACTCAACGAAATGAGTTCATTCTTGTCTCAAAAGTTAGATCTATGTCTTAAATATAGATCAGTAATTTTTCATAATTTATTTTGGAGTTTAAGACCTCCAGAAATTATTTGGGAAACCGAAAGTTTGACAGCTCAAAAATGGCCAACATAGGGTTTTTAACGAGCTTTTTCACCAACCTAAACATCTCGAAAAATGGCCGTTCTTCATTCTAAAAATCCTTTGTATATAGTAGTTTAATGTCCTAGAAAACCAAAGTCTAAAACATTTTGGAGCTTTGTCGAAAACAGCCTCAAAGTAGGCCGAAAAACCTCCGAAAAAGCTGGAAATTTATATATATATATATAAACTTGACGTTTTAAGCAAATTTTATTTTTAAACTTGTAATGTTGGGTGATTTAAGACATAAAAATCTATAAATATATATATATATATATCATCATATATTAGAGATATTAAGTCGTTATTATCATTTAGGACCCGTTTAATCTCGCTCGGTGCATCATCCGTCACTTTACGCTAAAAAGCACTTTACGCTAGTTTTTACCATCACATGCTCGGTGAGTTTCTCATAGCCCCTATTTTCACACTGTTATGTTTTGGGGATGAAATACATGCTTCGTTTTTATATGGACACAAAAATATTTTCTTTTCTATTATGTATTACACATTGGGTTCCATTAGCTCTGATATCATGAACCATTAATTGCATTTATTTGTAAGCTCGAATATATTGTGGATAGATCTATTGGGAGTCATGTCCCCCACTCGGGTTAGTTGGATTGGCTAACAGCGGGTGCATATATATTCAACAAACGGTATTACGTATGGGAATACTGCACATGGCAAACTCATTTTAAATTAAGCTTCGGTTGCATGATGGTTTATATGTAATACATAACAAGGAATTTATGATTTTATAAATTCAATCTCGATTATTGTTGTCCATACGTGTCAGATTTACGTGTAAACCTATGAGCTCACCAACAATTTTTGTTGACGTATTTTAGCGTGTATTTTCAGGAAATTAAGGCAAGTAAGCCTTCGGACGTATTTTACTTTCAAGCTTCCGCATCCATGGAGTCGCGTGCATGTTCAAATTTACGGAGATTTAGCTGCATTATTTTGGATATTTTAATTATGTAATTAAATCTCTGTAAATTGTGCGAACTTCATTTCTCGTATGAGACTATGTAAAACATTGCTATGCTTTAAAGCTTTAACGATGTATTTTAAAAACGTCCATATAGTGGTCGTTCATTATGATTATGGTTACGCTTCCGCACTCGTCACGCCTCGCTGCCAACCGGGGTAGCAGGGTGTGACAGGTATCCAGTCATTAACGCATGCACTAACAGTATCTCTTGGGATCTAACAACAGTGGTGTCTTGACTTCTAGGAAGCAAGTTGAGAGTAACAAACTTCCACAACACTTTAGCTAGCGGACATAAATCATCTCTATTATAGTGGACATACCCTCTCGCATCCTCTATTGACATTCAAAATACCATGGCTAACATCCCATCCCATTTCTTAGACCATCCACCAATTTGTCTCGCTCTACCCCCTTGATGATCTAAAGATGATCAAAATTCCCTAGGCCTTGGAATATCTCCGTCTATACCGAATTTCTCACAAAGGATTTTCCTAGATACTAACACTTTCTTGGTTCCTACTATTCCCACTAATTCAAAATCATGGTCCTCTTCCTCTTCTGCTTTCCGAACAGTAGCGAACCACTGTTGGATCAAACTAGCATGAATATACGGAAGTTCCCATTGTATGTCTTTAGCCCATCCTAGCGTCTCAAAGCACTCTAATATTTCAAAATTATCGAAATCAGACTCTTTTATGGTACGCTCTATGAGAAACCTAGGGGGTTTACCATTGTTAGTGTTTGGTGGAATTTTAGGGAACTCCACATTGAGGGGTTTTTCGAAACGAACATCCCTAGGGTCGTGGGTTCTCATTCTAGGTTTTTTGGGAAGTTCCAGGAAGGTTACCGTTTGCATGAAACTGGGTTGACATTTAAAAATGATGCAAAATCAAAGGATTAAAAATGTGGGGTTTTTACGTAAATGATGCATGATAATTTTAAACAACCTTTTTCGACACTAATTAAACTAATCCTAAGTCTCACCAACAATTTGAGCCCAATCTAACCCTATCAAATGCATAAACTTCAAATAATCAATAAAAATGTAACCTTTTACGACAAAAAGTTTATAATTTATGATAAATACGGAAAAAATGCATAATTTTTACAAAAGTTTTGTAAAAATAATTTTGTATTAATTAAATGAATATTTGAAAATTATTAATAACCCTTTTTCTATGAAAACCATGTAACTCCCAAGAACTCAACCCATGTATGAATGATAAAACTTAATGAAACTAGGGGCAGAATTAAGTTAAAGGGATTCTAGGGAGTATACATTGCTAACCTTTGAGATAAACAGGCGTTGGATCAATAAATTGACGTAGAAAAGACGAATTTTTGATGTTTTTAGGCTTAGAAAATCGAAATCGCTGTCTTCTGTAATTGGAATTAGGGTTTTGGAACTATGGGAATTATCACTGCCATTTTTATAAGATTTCGAGCGCGTCGGGCCGCAGGGCAAGCGCAGGCCTGCACCCCCCCTGCGCCCGGGCCTTTGGATTCGCGATCTGGGCCATCCACTAGTCTTGGAACCCTAATTCTTTAATTTTTTAATTTTTACGGGTATTCTCCTCAACTTACGCTCTTATTATCAGGTTAAAATAATTCTGCTACGGGCTTAAAATTTTTTATTTTCTGATGCGGGGTCTTATTATTTAATTTAAATCCTAATTTCTAAACACAACCAAGTTCAGGAGGGTGAATCCTCCCCAACTTAATTGGGTACACACAAGTAACATTTATAAGCAAATAAACACACTTAAAAACAATTAAATTCAAATAATCCAAATACTCTGGTTGCCTCCCAGAAAGCGCTAAGTTATACGTCTTCAGCCAGATGTACTGCTCATAAACTAATTAATTAACCTTAGGATCTTGTAATCTGATGATTTCATATACTAACATATCGTTGGTGGCCCATTGAAAATATAATTTAAGTCTATGTCCGTTTACTTTAAATGGCTCACCACCTTTCAGGTCCTATATTTCTACCGCACCGTGTGGGTAGGTATTCGTTACAATATATGGACCTGTCCATTTACTTTTTAATTTACCGGGATATAGTCTAAGCCTTACGTTAAATAACCAAACTTTATTTCGTTTGGTAAATATTTTATTTTTAATCATTCTATCATTGTTGGTACATCCCGTGTGACGATAGCAGTCTAAGTGATCCTACATTGTGATTTTAGCAAGTGTGTGATATATATGTTTATATATGGTTGATATTTATTAGTGTTTGTATGTTTGAACTTGATGTAACGTATTACAAGAAGTTCAAACATAAAGTACAAAGATAAATTCAATCATAAGTAATAACGTAAGGTTCAACACGTAGTTGTTTATATAAAAGGCTAGATTCGAATTATATATGGGTTGACATTCGAATCTGTGATAGATTCGAATGTAACCATAGATTCGAAAGAAGGCTAGATTCGAGACTGTCAATATGGACAGACTCGAATGGGCCTTGGGCCAGATTCGAGGTTGGCCCACAACAGACTCGAATCAGGGTCTATAATTAGGGATAGACTCGAATCATTAAGGGACTTTTTGCAGAATTCGTGAGGAATTAAGCAAGAGGCGATCTCGAGTTTATCAGCTAGGTGAGTGCCGTTTCGGAGAGAATTAGTTCGTAGGATCGTTCGTGTGTCGTTCGTTCAGCGTCTAATAGTCTCCGTGTTCCGTTGGTTGAGAGTTGTCCGTCTAACCGTCAAAGAGGATTCCGCACTCGTTCACGGATCCGCGTCTAGATAGATCTTGCAGTCGTAGACCTTACAAGTGGTATCAGAGCCTACGGAGTGTTCTTGGTGTTCTTCGTGTTCATCAGATACATTCTAGGTTTCTTGACGCTAGTTGGACGGTTTTGCTCTCAAAAACGTGTTTTTGAGCTTAGCAAATTCATATTCGGGAAACACTTTGTTGTTTTTCACGTTTTTGATCGAAATCATTATTTTTTCATTTGAAAAATAGTGGTTTAATCAGTAAAACGTCAAAAAATCAACGTGTTAGCCGTTTTTCGAGTTTGCGGCGCTCGAATCTATAGGGGTAATTAGGGTTTCACTCTAGTCTCGAGTCTAACCTAAATACGCTCCTTTCGAGTCAATTTCAGAGAGTTTCGAGTCTACTTTGTTTCGAATCTGTTACTTCATTCGAATTGGATCTCGAGTCTGTGTTGTTTCGAGTTTATTTCGAGTCTGTTACTGTTTCGATTCTGTGCTTCGACTCTGCTGACATTCGAATCTGCTGAACCTTCGAATCTAAGGACCATCGAATCTACGGAGTTGTTCGAATCTGACATAATTTCGAATCTAATTGACTTTTAAGACTTAATCGAATTTAATTTCAACAGATTTAATATTAATTAGTTTCGAATCTATCTAGATTCGAATAAGTTAGTCTAAATCAGTTTCGAATTAAATTAATTAAGTTCAAATTCAATTTGTTTCAGAAAAGATGTCAAATCTTCAGAAATTCCTTGAGATGGATCACGAAGTTGGGAAGGCAAATGCACCGCCTAAGCTGATGAAAGTTGAGGACTATTAATGGTGGAAGGACAGATTTACAGATTTTGTACGATTCAATGATATGCGCATGTGGGTGTGCATAGATGAAGGGTACATTCCGCCAGTATCTGAAGTTGAAGGCCGTCAAAAGGTCTTGTCATATCAGATGATGAAAGAGGATGACAAGAAACTATTTGAAGCTGAAAACAAAGCTTTCTCCATAATCCGTATGGCTTTACCTCAAGATATTTTACACACATTTCGGACTCAAAGGACGTCGAAGGAACTTTGGGAGTCTCTCCAGAAAAGGTGTGAAGGTAATCCTCGGGTGCGTAGAAAGCGTACAGAGCTGTTGACCCAACAGTTTGCGATTTTCAAGGCAATTAAGGATGAACAGTTGGATGATATTATCACAAGGTTCTATCATCTGATAACGGAACTTGAAAGTCATGGAATTGAGTATTCGGACACTGACAAGAACAACAAGCTTCTTGATGCCCTACCAGCCAAATGGGCTATGTACGTGGCAATGATTAAGCTGAATGAGGACAAATATTATGCTCAATCACTTGATGACATTGTGGGAACGTTGAGGGCATATCACTTCGAGATGATTAAGGCTGAGACTGATTACGAGCAAGTCCAGAATCCGGCTATGTATTATGGAAAGACATCTAAATCATCAGTGACAGCTGAACCGAAGAGTTCTACAGCGTTTTTCACCGGAGAAACGTCATCGCCACCAGAGTCCGAAGACTCACTGACTCGCGCGTTCTTAGGGTTAGGAAGATCGGAAGAACCGCAACCTCAAGTCCAACAGGCATCGACCAGTCAGAGCTATTCGAAGATGCCCATGAGCGCAAAGTCAGCGGAAGAGCATCTGAATCTACTTGCTTCGTTTGTGGCCGCTTATGGAAATTGTGTTCAAGGGAAGATCAATGATCCGGCTCTTTGGGATGAAGATTACGATCAGGTCGACCCTGATGACTTAGAGGAAATGGATCTTAAATGGCAACTGGCCATGGTGACCCAGAGGGTTAAAAGATTCATTAAGAGAACTGGAAGGAATTTGCAAATGAACAACAAAGGGATCGGATTTGATAAGTCTAAGGTCAAATGCTACAACTGTCAGGGATTGGGACACTTCGCCAGGGAGTGTCAAAGACCGAAGGTAGAGACATACCAAGGACAGAGTCAGCATCAAGGACAGTACCAAAATCAGTCCCAACAAAGATACCTTCCGAGTTCCTCATCTGGTCAAGCCAATCTAGCGGGTCTACTATCCCATGTCACCTCTGACAGACAGCTAGATGGTACCTATGACAGGAGTACACATCCTGAGTCCAATGCTAGAGCCTTCATGGCTGAAGTCACAGAAACTGGATGTGATGGGAACGAGCAGACCACAAGGGAAAACAGTCCAATGTAGGTAGAGAAGGCGAATGATCAGACAGTGCTGGAGTTTGCTGCTCAGATGGCCAACGTGGAATCTGATAACTCTAAGGTTAGTCTATCTTAATCTCTATTTCAAGAATTATGTGCTTTGTGTGCTACTTCTAATGATAGGTTAAATCTAGTCTTAGAATCACATAAAACCATATCTGCTCAAAATGAGAACTTAAAAATAGAAAACGCTAGCCTAAATGATATAAAGCAAGATTTAAAAGAAAAGCTTAAGGCTGATGCTCAAGACGTAGTAGTTCTAAAAGACAAACTCAGTGAGCAGTGTGTTAGGATAGAGCTAATGTATGAGCACGTAGAGGCCTTGACAAAACGTCTTAAGGACAAGGATATAGAGCTAGCCGAGACCAAGGTTAAGGTAGCAGAGGCAAATAGCAAGCTGGAAAAGTTTACGAATTCGAGCCTAAACCTAGGAAAAGTCTTAGATGCCCAAAGACAGTCTAAGAAACCTGTAGGTCTAGGTTTTCACGAAATTCCTCCACCATTCAATGCGAACTTTGTGCCTCAGCCTCAGGAGAAAACTGACAAGTCAGTAGACTTAGAGGACCTACCTGAACCGACACCTGAGCCTACAGTTGATAATGCACCTAAGGTGGTTGACTCAACCGTCAAGGTCAAGAAAGTGAAATTTGTGTCTTCCTCCAGTGAAACACCTGCAGGAAAACAGAAAATTTCATGGGCTGACCAGGTCGAAGAGACAGACACTGTAGATGTACCAAAGGCAGTAGACACTAGTGAGACACCTAGATCTAAGGGAACAACCAAAAAGTCCATGGATAAGATGTCTTGCTTTAGATGTCACGAGAAAGGGCATGTTGCTTCTCACTGTCCACTTAGGAAAGCAGATGTTGCCCCTAAGACAGTGAACCCAACACCTGTTAAGCCCTCACCCAGTGTGGCAAGCAGCAGTAGTTCTCAACCTACCGAGAAAACTGTGCAGGCCGCAACCAAACAAGTTGTGAAAAACACACCGGTTAAGGTTGGACCAAAGGAAGTGATTAGGACAAATTCACCGAATCGTGTCACAAATCAATCTAGGTCAGCACCACAGCAAGTCTATAGGAGCACCACACCTAGCAGGTCACATACTCCAGTTAGGTCACATACTCCAGTTAGACAGTCTGCACCGGTAAGAGCTCAAGGATCACAGTCAGAAATGGCATATAATAAAAATTATTCCAGAGCTCCACAACAAATGCCTACACCAAGGCAAAGAGTGAACTTAAATCACTCGGCACCACAACAGAATTCAGTTCAAAGGCCCAAGTCACCTGAAAGGCGAGATGGGTACTTGAAAGAGTTCACGTATGTGGACGAGAATGGTATTACCAAGTCAGTCATGGCTTGGGTTCCCCGTGATAACTAACCTCTTTTCTTTCATGTGCAGGAGATAGCTACCGGTCCAAACAACAAGTGGTTCGTCGACAGTGGTTGCTCCAGGCACATGACGGGGGAACGAAGTCTTCTCACAGACTTCAAGGGGGGTAATAGGGGATTCGTATCATTCGCGGGTAACAAGGGTGGAAATATCACTGGAACTGGAGGAGTCACTAATGGGACGATTACTTTGGATCAAGTTTATCACGTTGATAAACTGGTTCATAATCTCATTAGTGTCTCTCAAATCTGTGATAAGAAGAACTCAGTGTTATTTACTGACACTGAGGCGTTAGTGCTAAAGCATGGATTCAAAATACCTGAAGATTGGATATTGATGCGGGCGCCAAGGAAGAATGACTTGTACATGCTCGACATGAACAAGCCAGATACTTCGATGGGTCCGATCTGCTTACTATCAAAAGCTTCAGAGACGGAGTCCGTACTGTGGCACAGACGCATGGCTCACCTGCACCTGAGGAAGATGAATTACATTACGAAGCATGGACTGGTGCAGGGTGTGCCCATGAAAAGTTTTCAGTTCGAGGATAAGTGTCTACCTTGCATGAAGGGCAAACAACACAAGAAGACACACAAGTCCAAGAAGCAGAATTCCATAGCCTCAACATTCGATCTGTTGCACATGGACCTTTTCGGCCCAATCAACAAAAGGAGTATTGGAGGTAGTTGGTACTGCTTAGTTATCACCGACGATTACTCACGTTTTTCTTGGGTTTTCTTTTTTAGGTACGAAGGACGAGACGGCTGCAAGGCTCATCGGGTTCTTGGACCAAGTGGAGAACTCATACGGAACTAGGGTTAAATATATTCGTAGTGATAATGGAACTGAATTCAAAAACACTGT
>JAANYP010008350.1:0-15000 GCA_020465985.1 Centrapalus pauciflorus
ACACATCACTCAACTGATTTACAGGCTTTTCTCACATTACCACAAAGGGCTGCACCTCTTCTGAGACATTTCAAGGCCATTTCTCTTTTGTTGCCTGTATGAATGGCTGTTCATCATTCAGAAGGATCCTACAGATTGCCAGATCCACTACTTTGATGACCTGAGTTTCTTAGGATTGGTTTGATAGAGTAGTTCCACTCTTCAGGTAAAATGGTCCAGAAATTTATTCACCAGGGGTAAGATGTCCTTTGGTGATCCCAACAGCTTTGAGATCATTACTCGCAGCAGTAAACCTGGTGTAGGGTTTCAGTGAGAGTCTCCTTTGGTTTAGCAAAGAAGAGTTCATACTGTCTAACAAGATTGTTGATCCTTGTTGTCCAGTGTGATTGTGGGTCCATCATAGACGGTACACAACGTATCCCACATCCTTTGCTGTTTCTTTCTTTTCTCAACCTGCTTGAAACCTCATCCGGGAGAGGAGAAGCAATGACCAGGTTGTCTTCTGGCCTTTGCATCCCGAGCCACCACTCTTGTCTTCATAGACCATTGAGCTTTTTAGCTTTCTCAGGTCCTGCTTTCAGGAGCAGCTCCTTCAACCGTGGAGCTTATGGAGTTATGGTAGTAGTAACAGGGTTGGCACATAGGGACCCTCATCCCTATCTCTGGCAGTTGATACATCCAGTTCCTTAATAGAGCATCAGTCCGCATCCAACCCAGAGAAGTTTTGATGATAAATTGGGAGGTTTGCCCCAGAGGCCAGGTCAAGTAAGAAGAATTTGCAGCACGTTGTCCATGAAAACTGGTGAGAGAAGTGAGAGATCTAGAAGGACACACACTCAAACGCTCGTGATACCAGTTGTAGGCCGTAGACGACGAGGTTCCCAAAGTATATAGTGTTATAAGTGTAGAGGGGGGTGATATACAGCAATTTAAAAACTAGACACTCTTTTCTCAATGTTTTGTATGTATTATTCAACAATTTGTTAATTACAAAGAAGCTTGAATGCGGATAAGTTCAGCTGAGATGACAGATACAAACAGTATTGCTTACAGTCTAAAGAAAAGATCAAACTAGTATACAATGAATACACTCACTAAGAACACTCACGTGTTTACACGACTTACCTAAAGGGCCTTATGTAAAACAGCTTATACACACAGATGCTGGTGTTACACAGAAGGTTTGCATGCATGAAAATCACACTTGCACGTTCACTCTTGGGTTTCAGACACTTAGCTTTCTTCACAC
Source organism: Centrapalus pauciflorus (assembly GCA_020465985.1). NCBI lineage: Eukaryota > Viridiplantae > Streptophyta > Magnoliopsida > Asterales > Asteraceae > Centrapalus > Centrapalus pauciflorus. The sequence continues at coordinate 1,250 of JAANYP010008350.1, forward strand.
TTCTTTCTGACCTTAGAAGCTTCCTTTTATAATCACTTAGGGATCTAAGAGAAACACTTCATTGGACGGAATGGAAAAGGAGAAGTCTTGTTGAAAAGACAACATAACCTTTCTGCACTTTCTGAAAGCAGACTTGTTTCACATGTGCAGAACTTTTGTCTTTTTACTTTGTCTAAGATTGGCTTTGCCTTTTCCAATATATTCGAGAATGTACACTTTGCAGTCTTTTCCTTGTAAAAGGCCTATTCTTGATCTTTTGATAAAGAAAAAGGTCTGTCACCTTTTTCAAATAACTTTTGTCTTCATGTTACGAACAGCTTGGGCAGGCTGAGCATTTCTGTTTTCCACTTTGTCTCTCGACTTTGTAAACTTATCTTGTAGTCAAACACTGTTCACAAAGAACAGGTTCTGTTCACAAAGAACAGAACACTTTAAAAATGCCCAAGCTGCTCAACAGTGTAGAGCAGTGTAGACAGTTTATGTCCAGCCTGTTCAGCAGACAGAGCATCTTGGACAAACTGTCTAAGTTGCAACACATGCAACATATAGAACAGCTTTAGACTGATATTGCAAATCATTTTCAGGTTTCAATAAGACATATAACAGGCCTTAAATTCAACCTTCAAATGCATCAACAGGTTTGATTATAAATCTCCCCCTCAGATGTAGAACAGGTTTGACTGAGGCCTTTTTGTGCCTAACACACTTTCACCCTCCTTCATTCGCAAACTTTCAAGCTCTCCTTTCAATGTTGCAACCCGAGCCGATCACACCCGATCCACTCCTGAATACCGTGTCTTCAATCCATCCCACACTTGTTTTGGATCTCTGTAACTCACCATTTGCAAAATCATATCCTCCGGTATAGCTTGAAACAGAAACGCGAGAGCTTGCTTTGATTTTCTTGGATCCGATCCTTCACCTAGTGCCCTTGGTTCGACCGTCTCCGACAAGTCATGTGCGTCCATAATTGTATTGACCTTGACAGCCCACACCGGATAATTCGTCGAGGTCTAGGCCGGAACTTGGAACGACATCGAACCTACTTCTTTCATTGGTACCATCGCCATTCGATTTTTTTGACAGCCCCAACTTACTTTGATCAAGCTTGTTCCGAGAGTACTTTTCCACCGATTAGGAAAAACAAGGTCACACCCGACTTTTACCGTCTTCCGTCACCCGCGAAACGTACCAAATCAAAGCCACCCGCTTCGATTTCTTCCCGTTCGTTTATACCCGCACCCGGTTAGTCTCTCTTTATCACAGTGAACAAGCCCGATCAAGTGAAATCGGGGCTGTTGTTGAGTTGCTTCAAAGTACGATCAAGAACGACTCACAAACTCTTGAAACGGACCTTCGCTCTGATACCAAATGTTGGGAAGAAAGCCTCCGTAAACTCAATGTATATGTAAGAAATATTAGAAAAGTGCAGAGGAGATAAATGGTGACAGGAATAGCATGCACAAGTAAAACTCTCTGGTATTAATCGTAAAAATAACTGAAGTCTATAAATAGACTTTTTTTAATACACTAATGCAAAAACAAAAATAGCAAAATATCTTCTACTTCTCCTAAAGAACCGGTCCAAGATGACCCACTCTCTCATGATAATCGTTGATATTTGGTCAAAGGTTGTACCAATTCTACATACCAATTTATTAAATAAAATAACACATAAAACATGCAAACTTAATTTAAAAAAAAACTTCAACCACACATGAACCCGTAAATAATCGATTATATCCAACAACTGCTACCGTCTTATTTCATATCAGTTGATACATTGTACGTTACTTTAAAGTCCTAAACTTTTAATTATAATAAAACCAGTGCAATAGAAGCACATAATGCAACAGAAGTCATCCTCTTCTTATTATTGAACCTTGATGCACGCCTTAAAACCGATAGCCACCTTGCATTCAAATCAAATTTATCAAAGATCTCTGATAATTTCTCAGCGATAACACCCTCTCCCAATGCATGATCTGAAATATCCATTTCTTTAATTCTAAGCAAACAAAATATCTCTTTCTACAAAATCACTGGTGCCACGATGAATGCAGACCTTGTTTTGAAAAACCCTTTTTGATTGTACACCTTCCCACCCTCAATCTCACTTTCCTATTCACAAAGCTTGTCAACAAGACCCCTTAATTCCTTTCTGAAACATTTAATGATGTTTTTGTTTGTTGGAATAATATGCTATTCTCTTTGAAGGGCTACTCGGTATATTAGAAGACATCAAGTTCCGTTTCATATTCTTTGTTTGAACTTGTCACAATAAGTACGTTTTTGTTGAATTGTGGTTTTTGGATCCTAAGGATTATACCTGTTTAGCTTAAATCTGTTTTATATTCTTATTTTTTGTGGCTATGATGTTTTAAAGTGACAATTTAAGAGTTTGTGCTGCTGGTTGGGTTTGTAGAATTCACAGGGTCACACTCTCATCCTACATTTTTTTGGCTTTTCATTCATGCAAGTAGTTTGCCTACATTTTTTTCCTTTCCATTTTTTTTCTTTCCATTCCTACATTTAGTTTTCATTCGTATTGTTTAAGGCAGACCAAGTTTGACACATTTGATTTTTAGCTTAGCATTTGATTCTTTGGATAAAATATAAACATCAAAATAGCCTCCTTGAAATCTCTAGGAGCATCGGTACACCGTGGTGACCTTTTCACATGTGGAAATTATAAATTATGGATACATTAATATCTTTCAGGTTGTGTGATGAAGCAACAAGCGCTCTGTACAACACTATAGAAGCAGGGATACTATCATACTAAGCGCATTAAGGCACCTTGCGAATAAAGTTTTTATTGCTCATAGACATACAACTGCAATGCAGTGTGACGAGGCAAGCCCACTTTCTCAAATTCTCATAGTCTTACAATCACACATTTATTTGATTTCGTTTTCTTATTTTAATCACTATCAGATTATCGTTCTCGAGGCTAGAAGGGTTGTAGAACAAGTTTCTCATGAGGCTCTCTTGTCGAATGCTGGCCGATCTGCACAACTCTTGTCACAGCAAAATAGCACCGTTGATTGACCCAATGCCATGGCCGATAAGGCTAAACAAACACGGCAAACCATCCCCTTTTCCCATTGTCTCTAATCATTGATCATTTTACATATGGCACCCTATCTCTAAATATCAAGTTGAACCTCCATATCCACTTGGTATTTGGCTATTTTTCGGAATAAAAAAGTTTATATTGTTGTTCACTGGTAATTTGACCAGGCTTTCATAAGGGGTGAGAGGTGGTGTTTGCCGAATTATCGATTGACAAAGCTTTGCCAAGCTTCAACATAACAAAGCAGTCTTTCTCTCTCTTTGCAAGGTGAATGTCGATTTGTATTTTTGCCAAACTTTGCCATGGGGTAGGGGCATTATTTGCCGAATGGCCACCCCTTGCTGAGTGGTTTTGCCGAGCTCGCTCCCCATAGCCTAATACATTTGTCTTTTACATGATTTTCTCAAATATGTTGATGCATTTGAAGTAACTGCTTAATACTTTTATAGTTCTATTATTTGCAATTTTGCATTTGATGCAACACTTTGATTTAGATCTAATATATAGATCCATTTTCTTATTGTTTTGTGTGATTTCACAGTTTGGAGTTACTACTAACAGAATAAAGTGTAATACTCTCTATTTTAGTTTATTCTCAACTTTAAATATTGTTAAAATACGTAAATAAAGTTGTCATATTTGATGAAGTTAAAAAAAAAGTCTTATATATGATTTTTAAAAGTCAACTAATGAATAATTGAGATTTTAATGTACCAAATCAAGAAATAACAATAAATGATAAAATATTTATATAAGTTTGATGTTTTTTAAATGATTTTAGATGTGTTGCAGAAAAAAATCATCAAAATCCGACATCAAGTGAAAGTTCATTGCTATTTTAAACATATTTTTGGTACTTTAATGCTCAAAAGTATGAAGTATCAATGAATGTTGATATGTGTTTAAATATTTGATCCTAAGGATTTTAGACTTGTTAAAAAATCTCAACGAAATCTAACATCACATGGAAGTTTGTTGTTTTGCAAAGAATAACATTTTAATTTAGTGAATGCAAATTCGCAGTGAAAAATGTAATATTTTAAAGAAATTGTGTTTTCAGAAGGTTTTTGATGTGTTGTGTAAGTTTCTTCAAAAATAGACTCCATTTGAAAGTTCATAGTCATAATTTGCAAAAATTACATAAGTGGTTGTATAGAAAGGCTGAAAAATTACATAAGTGTTATTTATGATATTTTTGCAAGGTATGAATGTTAAGTTCTGAAATTGTTCTAAGTTATAGTTGGTTGCTATCATTATCAATTGTAAATCAATGGATAAAGATGTTTTTAATGAGATTTTCTTTTTTAGCCTGAGGCTTCTGCAACTTACAGTTTCTTTATCTCATCATCTCAAACTTTCAATTTAAGATAAATATGGCAAATTGATAACCAAATTTAGATCAATGAAGAATAATTCTTGAGTTTCGAAGTTAATTAGTTGATATTTAACTTAAATTGTGAGTTTTGGTTCATGTGTTGACTTAAGTTCATAAATTGGTACTCAATCGTGATAAATGATTCTTCTAACAGATTTATATCTTTGAATTGAAGCTCAAATAGTGGATAAACTTGAGAATTTAAGTAGATTGAACTCAAGGTATGAAATTGATTAAAACTATGCATAGATGGTTTATACATTAAGTTGTGTAAGTAGTAAATAACCATAAAATGGTTTGGTCTTGTTGTAAAGATGCTTATGGTATACTGGAAAATGTTTTTCCAAGTGCTGGAACTATTTTGGTGAAATCTACAAGTGTTTTGGTTGATTTTGTCACCGTTCGCGGTAGTTTGAAACCGATATTCATGTAATTTTCTAACAAAATCACAACAATATTCTTTTCTTGAAAAAATTATATAAAATTTACGATATCTCCATTTTGAGCGTTCTTTATATTGTTGGAAAGCTAAAAGAGTGTATTTCATTTTATTTTTACACTCTTGAAGCTAAAATAATGTATAAATTGGTAAAAAAAAAAAAAGGTAGTTTTCTATGGCAGGTCGGACTAAATTTTTTGTTTCATACTCTGTTTTGTAAAATTTGTATAAAATTCGCTTATAACTTCATTTTAGTGCCCATTTTTTCATAATCTCATATTTAAAAGGCTTATAACTTTATGCAAAGTTTGTAATAGTTTCCAAATATAATTAAGTATCTAATAACTGCTTTCGATGGGGTTTCATTTGATAAAAATGTTTAAGATGCTTATATAGGCATATATCATTTTAATGTATGTTATATCAAACAAATTGGAATTTACTAAGATATATTGTGACTTTTGGACATAGCTTGATGTTTATTTTTGACATAGTTTGATGTTTATTTTCAACTCTTAAAAATAATTTTCTTTGCATAAAACACCTCATCCTATTGTTTATTACAAAGTAAAATGCTACTTTAGATATGTTGCAAACTTAAGTGTGTTGACGCTAACTACATTCTTCTCACTTTATGTAAAGAATGAACATGATACTAAAGTGGCGTTTGGTTAACGAAATGGAATGGAAATGAATTTATACTTAAATTTAACTTGTTTTAAACTTTTAATAACAAAAATGAAGATTTAAATTTTATAATCAGATTCTTTGATTATATGAATTTTGACATTCTTTTCTTCTCATAAATGAATTAAATTCCAAGCCATACATGAATTAGATTACATCCTACATCATTAACCAATGTAAAAACTATTTTAATCCTCACCACTAAACATATTATTAATCAAAATTTAAATTCTCTGAATTCCATTCCATGAAACAAATGTCACCTAAATACAAAATATTTTCCGCCACCGCTTTGTGCGGGTACACTACTAGTATAGTTTGGTAACATACGAGTTTCACAATACGTCTTCATTTGAAAAATAGAGGAAGGGTCGGTGGTTGTTTGCAACATGTATGTAAATGGAAATATAATTGATACATTGCCTAGGATGGAATGTGAACATGTCATTTAAAAAAGGCAAAATGTATGCTAATATACAAGATTACAATCATTTAAATCATACATACTACCGGTCCTTCTTCAATAACATTGTTTCGTAGTGGAATTTTTCTATTAAAAAATCTATTAAAGTTTCTATAATAAAAAAAAAGTGCAACTGATTGTATTCAAATTCAAACATTGAAAATAAAATTAGAAGTATGCAGCTTGATTTAAAAAAGTTATAATCTCAGAGCATACAAAAAATTTTATAAAAAGATAATCGAAAAAATAATATATAAACAAACTTTTAATATTAATAACTCATTTATTTAGTTGGTCCGATTAATAAAAATAAAATAACCAATAACCATTCCTAATCCGACATTTTACTTACAGGTTTTACTATTTACACCTCATAAATGTCTAATTCTACTCCATCATTATTACTATATTATTAGAAATCAGTTTTTTTATAATTAATTAGCCAATAGAAAAATGACTGATTTCAACAATTTCACTTTTCAATGTCAACCTAACCATTTTTCTACTCCATCATATGGTGTAAGTAGACTACCCCTTTACTAAAACCCAAATACCTGGACTAAATAGCCCTATTAGTTAAAACATAAAACATATTTTTTGTGTTGCAACTTGTCTAGAAATTACTGTAAAAAGGACGAAGCATGGTAGTTTAGTTTATTTGATATTTTAAAATTACTTATGCTATGTTTAATTAAAAGTACCAGTTTGTTAACTCGACCAACCAATAAAATCATTTGAAATTTTCAAAACGGGACATCGACAAAACATTATGCAATGTGTTTCCTTTGAACCTGGATCCGTCACTTAAGGACGTAAACCAAACGAATAGTACGGTAACGATATATATACATATATAATAAAGATGACATACCATACGATGTAATTTCTATGTTAAAAGAGTAATAAATAGCAGTAGGCAGTAGCCACATTCATAACATTTCAAACCACAACAATCCATCCATCAAAACACTTTCCACATAGTCACTTGATAGGATAGGATACCCGGCCAAGAAATACTTGTTAAACAAACGACCAGTTGATGAACAAAAAGCAAACGCAGTGAGTGTCTTCTTCGTCGTTCAACACTTTCCATGCCACCACTCTCTCGTCAGAAACTGGTCTCCCCATGCTCGACGAACAAACTCCCCCTTGAAGGCATGCAAACCCCTGTCACAAAAAACGATTAACACGTTACTACCACATCACTGGTTTAAGGAATTTCATTTGGGAAAGGTTTTGGTTTATCTGTTGCATTATCTGAGCCAAATCTGGACAAAGACCTTTTCGTCCATGCTCATCGAGGATTTTGTCCAAACTAATGTCTTGAAGAGCGACCTGTGTTGTCTCGAGCATATCTATGTATCTGGAGTTTTGAACTATGTATAGCAAGGTGTAAAATTGAAATTGTGTGATTCAAGAACTCCACAGAGAAGTGAGGCAGAATCAGTTTTAATCCAGTGTTGAAAAGAACTAAATTAGAAGCCAAAACTTCAGATAATTCAAATACAACATAGAGATTATTGTACCTTTAAAAATCTTTGGAAATTTAAAGATCAAGTTATTTAACAAAGGCTATCAAGTAACAAAGTAACTGGTTGCTCAAATTTCCATCAGGGATTGAAAAAAATATCAGCATATTTACTTGTCCAGGAACGTTTGGGCGTTGTACACTTGTACCCTGCTACCAGTTGCTAACAGTATGTGCTTTGCCATATAGGAGACTTTAGTGTCATTTAATTGTATCACCTCCACTTCATTAGGGCCCACAATTCTACCCTCCCCTTCAAACAGTTTGACTCCTGCATTTGAAAGTAAGCGCTTGTATAGCCTCACAATTTCCTCAGTCTGCAATAACAAAAATATGCTGATGAAAAAGCGCTACCCTGCTAGTTACACTTCATATTCTCTGAAATCCTACCCGTTACATGTGTGATCATATCATCTACTTTAAAGTTGTATGGGCATATTTATATACCATTTGTTAACAAGAAAATGGGTGCTGACTAATAATTTTACTCTTGACACAATCATTTATCATATGGATCCTACTAAAAGTAGGTTGATTATTCATTAGAAGAATGGTGCTTTTACATTATCTGGCTTTTCAACCATCAAGTGATTTTTTGAGACACGGCACAATTACCCATTTTAACGATTTTCTCCCATTAAAGCTAACGGATAATTCCAAGTTTCACAGGTAAACCATATGTTCATGCAGTTTGATGCTGAATGCCAAGCAAGCACACAAAATTATAGATAATAACTATTAAATAAATGAAGTATGTTCATTTACAACTCATAAAAGAAGTTAGTCAATCCTTCTGGTCCAGGTGCAGTACCTCTTGGATAAGCACTGGTTGCATCAAAAAGCTTTATGGACGATTAACAAATTATCCAAATGCAGGGAAAGGGTCCAAATTTAAAAACACAACTTATCTAACTACAAAAGACGATTAGCAACTTCTTATTGAACTACCTAACAGAACACAAAACAGAAATGAACGTCCTAACCAATTGGCCTTCTTGGCCAGCTTTTCTTGACAAAACTGAAACATAAAACTCATTTCTAGATTCATTTTTTTTTCTTTTTAATTCAGTCCACTTCCAGCAGCAATTTAAGAACGAATAAGGGGCATTTGATACTTTTTAATGAACAACAAATATACATATATGATTTAGTGTTATTGCCGAAGGCCTAAGGCTATCCTTGGCCATAACTCTCGGACCAAACAGAAATTGACAGCATGTTTATCCCACTTCCAGCAGCAATTGCTTGGAATGTTTATCCCATAATCAATTGCACACTTATACTGTTAGAAACATAATAAGTGTTATTAAACTTAAGATACTTATGCTTAATTGTATGTATTTTAATTGATCCGGTACATGTATATATATATAACCGGATAAGACTTGATAATATTAGGTAGTTATTAGTAGTTAGTTTTCCCTCCAAAATTAACTACCAAATGAACCATCACAGACTCTTTGGAAACTTTCTGCACAGAAAATAAAGAATGGCAAGGCAATTAAGGGCTTCCACTTTCAGTGATTATAGAAGGCCAATCTCCCATGATCCATATTCTAACAATTGGTATCAGAGCAGGCTTCGATTGGGACTAAATGAAGACAATGAAAGAGGATCATGGATGAGAGAAAAGTTACGCAGAATAAAGGACAGAAGGTTGCGATGGCAGCGCTGGGAAGAAGATCAAAGGATCAAGGAATTGGACAGAAAAGGGAGACGCTCACGATGTTATAAATGTCGAACCAGAGGGCATTTTGCATGGGATTGCACAACAAGGGACTGCACAGAAATTGGATTATCAAAAGGAAAAGAGAAGGTTTTTGAACCCTCTGGTGCTGAACTGTCCGTGACCAAAACAGAAGCAGAAGAGGAAGAATACACTCCTTCATCTCCAAATCAGAAAATAGAACCACTGAAACCATATGTCCAAAAATACAAGGAGAGGATATGCTTTGATGGTGAATATCTAGTACAAGGATCGGACAACAATGGTTGGGACAATTTCTGGTATGTAAACACTAAGATCTCAAAACACATGACACCAAATAAAGAATTGCTTGACAAGTTAAAGGGATGCTTTATTGTTGATACTCAGGAACACGAATCAAGTGTGTTGTTTACACATGGTATTGGAGTTGTAAAATTGATAACAACTCACAATGAATACGCAATACCATATGTAGCATATGTTCCTGAAATTAACATCAACTCGCTTAGCATGAAACAATTGATTATGCAAGGTTTTGAAGTTGATTTTGAAGGTTTAACTTGTAAGGTGTCTCATGTGTTTGATCCTGAAAATAGAGTGAAGAGTGTTGTTGATGAAAATGTTTTCAAAAGACAAGATGAATATCTTGAAAAATATTTTGAGGAACTTGACAAATCCATTGATGTTGTCAAGACTCAAGAAAACCAAGAAGATGATTGGGAAGTAGTTTCTTTGAAAATTGAAAGTATTGAAGAGTTTATCAAATTTTTGGATTTGATAAACAACAATCACTTTGTCATGGCTCATAAAGATTTGTTCAAAAAAGCATTTGAAGGAGCCTTAACTTGGTATCATGAGAATGTTACCAAATCAAAATTGGATTTGCCATTTAAGTTGTTTGGAGAAAAAGTTTGTTTGTTTGATCTTTACAAAATAGTTGAAAGCAATGGAGGCTTTGAGTGTGTTACATCAAAAAATAAATGGGGTGGAATAGCCAACGGGTTAGGCTTTCCAATTGATTTCCAAAGTGGTTTGAAGGAGATCTATATTGCATGCCTAGTACAACCTCAAGAGTATTATAAATTCATCAAGGAAGCCGAGAAAAGGCATTGGGAACATTCAAGAGATTTGAATGACATGGGCACAACTAAGAGTGTAGTTGGCCAAGATGAAGCAAGGTTTGAGGGACGTATAGCACGAGGATGCAAAGAAGTTGATGTAAACACAAAAGATAGAAGGATGGTGGATGAAGGATCAAGCAAAGAGGAGGATACCATTAATGTGGTTTTGAAGATGGCAAGTCAAGTGATTGAAGAAGGGGACAACAAAGAAAATGATGACTTTGTTGTCATTGTGTGAAGCTAAAGCATTGAAGATTCACTTTAAGTTTATAACACTTAGGGGGTGAATGTTAGAAACATAATAAGTGTTATTAAACTTAAGATACTTATGCTTAATTATATGTATTTTAATTGATCCGGTACATGTATATATATATAACCGGATAAGACTTGATAATATTAGGTAGTTATTAGTAGTTAGTTTTCCCTCCAAAATTAACTACCAAATGAACCATCACAATGGTTCATTTGCACCGGTTCACAATCCATATAAGGGGTGAACTTATTATGTAATTTCAGTGTGTGATTAATAATATTGAAGTTAGTTTACATTCTGTTTTCTTCTCTGTTCTTTCTGCCTCACGAACATCACACACACATACTGTCTCTCGAATTGAATACTGCACACACTAAGACAGAAACATTCTGTTTCTGTCCTTCGAGATTTGCACACTGCACAGGCTTAGAAATTCCCTCTCTGTCTCTCGAAATTCACTCTGCACACACAGTTTCTTTGGAAACTTTCTGCACAGAAAATAAAGAATGGCAAGGCAATTAAGGGCTTCCACTTTCAGTGATTATAGAAGGCCAATCTCCCATGATCCATATTCTAACATATACTCCCATAATCCTTAAATAATTGTTGCAATATATATCAATTAACCAAAATGTGTAGCATATGTGTGTGTATAAGCAGTGAAAACAGAAAGAAAAGAACAACAGCAGTGAAATATGTAATATATATGTATGACCAGTGTGTGTGTGCGTGTGTGTTGTATGTATAGCGATAGAGAGTGAAATGTGTAATATATATGAATGACCAGTGTGTGTGCAGGTCCTCACATGTGTCTCAACATCAAAATCAAGAGTGTGTATGGAAAATTGATACCGTGAATAGGTGGGAGTGATAAACGAACACGTGGGCAAAGTACAACGATGAAAGAATTCCGTTTCTAAATGTTTAAAAAAACATGTGGTCAGCTCATATAAAAGATTGCCACATCTGCACCGGTAAGCACATACCTGGTATGGGTTAGACTCTGCAGCTCGTTAGAGTCAAATGGAACAAAAGCTTAGACAAGACATGTCTCGCCAAACTTACATAAAATAGATGATATCTATATTTTTAAGCTAAAGGACCCAATGTGTAGTACCCTTGTACTTTTTTGAACAAACATGTACAAGAACAGAAGGTTTAAGGGGCGATTGATGCATCTAAATGTGCAAGAACAACATGAAAATGAGTCTAGAGCCCAGACCATAGACCAAGGGACATTCATGGCCTGATTTATTGGACTCAAATCAGAAACAAAACACATATGCACAACATATTTTAATCATTTTGAGTAGCAAGAATGCTAGGATTTATGGCGCATTATCTTCCATGGCTTCTGCATAACACTCTGGCTCCCCTTCATCAGTAAGTAAAACATACTCACTAGCAGAATATTGTGTGGAAGGATGAAATCTCTCGTAGACCGTCTGAGTGGAACAAATGGTGGCATATCTGGTACCGGTAACTCTGGAGCATCAACTACATCAGTACCGTGGTCATCAATAGCAACATCATCTCCATTAAGTGACTCAACACGTCGAGGAGGAACTGGATCCAAATCAGTAAAATCATCATTATGTTGAGGAACTGTCTCTGTCTTCTCAACATCCTTTAAGGTTTGATTTTCAACAAATACAACATCTCGGCTTCGTACAAGCTTCTTATGAATGGGATCATATAACCTGTAGCCGAACTCATCTTGGTCATACCCAAGGAATACACATTGCTTAGTCTTCACATCAAGCTTTGACCTTTCATCTTTGGGAATGTGCACAAATGCCTTGCATCCAAAGACCCGTAAGTGACGTTAAGAAACGTCTTTGCCACTCCAAACCTTGTCAGGAACATCAAAGGACAAAGGAACACAAGGAGTTAGATTAATAACATGTCCCGCCGTATTCAAAGCTTCACCTCAAAATGTATTCGACAACCCTGCATGAGAAAGTAAGCATCTGACTCGCTCCATCAATGTTCTGTTCATCCGCTCTACTAAGTCATTCAACTGCGTTGTCTTCGGAGGAGTCTTTTGGTGCCAAATGCCATGCTCTTTACAGTAAGCATCAAATAGCCCTATGTATTCACCATCATTATCTGTCCGAATACACTTGAGCTTCTTCCCAGTTTGTCTCTCAACTGTGACATGAAATTGTTTAAACACGTCTGATACTTGATCTTTAGACTTCAAACTATAAACCCAAACCTTTCTTGAATGATCATCAATGAATGTGACAAAATATGAGCATCCACCAAGCGTCCTATTCTTCATAGGACCACAAACATCGGAATGAACTAGATCAAGTATACCTTATTTCCTTGAAGGAGGGTGGCTTTTGAATGACACTCTGTTCTGTTTACCTGCTAGACAGTGAGAACACTTCTTCAAGTGTATATCATGCACACCGGATAACACTTTCTTCTTTGACAACAAGACCATGCCTTTTTCACTCATATGACCAAGTCTCTTGTGCCATAGATTAGTCATGTCAGCATTCTCCACTGTATTAACAATGCTTTTGGAGATCTTCGGATGTGCTAAATACAACTTTGAGAATCTTTGACCTCTTGCCATGATCAAAGAACCACGAGTGAGTTTCCATAAACCATTACCAAAGAAGTTGTTGTAACCGTCATCATCAAGTAAGCCTGTAGAAATCAAATTTAATCTCATATCTGGAACATGTTTTACATTATGTAAAACCAACTCCGTTCCAGTATCAAACTTTAAGCATACTTTCCCAACACCAACATCTTTTGATAGCCCATTATTACCCATCTTGACATCCCCAAAATCACCTGGAGTGTATGACGAATAATAATCTTTTCGTGATGTAACATGACACGAAGCTCCACTGTCAATAACCCAACTCGAATCATCATGTGCAAGGTTTACCATATCATCATCACAACAAACAAAGAAGTCTTTGGTAGTAGCATTCACCTCAGCATTAGCATTGTCATTACCACCGCCATCTTTCATGTTATTATTCTTTTGATTGTTGTGGTTGCCCATTTTCTTCTCTTTCTTCAACTGTCTGCAATACCGTATTGTATGCCCCTTTTTTTACCACAATGAAAGCATT